>CAJNIZ010043060.1:26558-37307 GCA_905231905.1 Symbiodinium pilosum
CCTAAACCCTAAACCCTTTGGGGCCTATATTGGGGTCCCCTTATTTTGGGAAACTACCTTTTGGGCGGGGGACGTCCAAGACTTGCAGGGTCTGGGGTTTACTGGATCAATGTTAGGGATCCTTTATACTTTTTGGGAGTATGGGATTCCTCATATTTATGTAAAAAGGATCCTTTTTTCTTCCTAGGGTAATGTGGGCTAAGTTTAGGGGTTTAGGGTTTAGGGTTTTTAGTTTGGAGGGTTTGGGCATTTGGGGGTTCAGGGTTCATGGCCTTATTGGTTTAGGTTTGCGCTGGGGTTGGGGGGGTTGCGAAAGTTTGGGAGATAGAGTTTCGGGAAGCTTGTGGATGTGAAGAGAGATTCGGCTGACATCCCTGCAACCATCATGCACTGCAGTAAGGTTTAGGGTTTAGGAATCAACCCGAAACCCTGAACCCTGAACATCTGAAAGTTCCACTCGGCTGTTCTCCCCTTTTTTGGGTGGTTTCTGGATTCTTGGAAGAAGTGGTTGTATCTCAGAGGGCTGCCTCTGTTTTTTAGCCTTGGCTGCTGCGTGTCCCAGTCGTGCAAAGGGCAAAGGCTATAGGACAAAAAATGGAAAAATGAGATGTAAACCAGCATGCTACAGGGGTCCAAGTTGGTACCGGATCAGGTAGGTATTTTGCGAAATACTAGTGTTCTCTATACCGCATCTTTGGGGCAGGTCTCAAATTTTGCCTTAATGTCATCCCCAACGGGTCCTCATAGCCTAGAGCCTAGGGCTTCAACGGTACCAAGATTTTCCCCCGGGTTTAGGGTTTAGGGTTTGCCCCCACCCAGCAACGGTTGGATGATATGTATCTTATATCTAGCTGTAGCCCTTAATATTACCCCTATTATAGGCTGTTACTGGGTGGGGGCAGGACCCAACGTATTACCAAACCCTAAACCCTAAACCCTAAATAGACCTTTAGCCCTAAACCCTCAACCCCTTTAAACCCTTAAACCCAAATCTTGGAGGCCTGGGAGTGGCTTATAAAAGTTACAGGATGTACATGACAAGAACTTCCCCCTACACAGGGTTTAGGGTTTAGAGTTTCTTGAAGTTTCCATGAAAGAAATTTCTAATATGCGCTATCTATAAGCCTAAGAACCAGGCGAAACTACGAATTCTACTGAGGTTCCCCGGAACGAAAAGTGAGGGCATTTATTGCCAGCGTGGTGATGATTATGGGTAAGGGGCTCAACTGGCTCAACCCTACAAGCCCCAAACCTTGAACTCTAAATAGGATCTAGGGTTTTGGGTTTGGGGAACTGCGGTTTGTCCGAAAGTTGTAAAGTTGTAAGGGAGCTCCAGACTATCGACACGATATTTTTTCCAACGAACAGCGAGGTGCTGGACAATGAGGTTTGTAGGATTTGTAGACAAAAAGGTGTGAATGCCTGCCCCCAAGTCTTTGCAAAAACAAACGCCTCAGACCCAAACCCTAAACCGTAACCCCTGAACCCTAAACCTTATGTAGCAGTTTCCAGGAACAGGGGAACCCGTTTTTGGACCCTGGAATACCTCAATCCTATTTATGAAGACCCCCCCCCCCGAAGAGCACCTCTCTTCTTTTGGTGGAAACTTCCCATGTCAACCCCAAACCCTGAACGCCAAACCCTTAAACCCCAAACCCTTTAACCTCAAACCCTAAACCCCAAACCCTTTAACCCTCAACCCTAGACACCTAAACCCTTATTCCCCAAACCCTTTAACCTCAAACGTTAAACACCTAAACCCTTAAACCCCAAACCCCTGTAACCTCAAATCCTGTGGAGGATGTATCCACCCGGGGTAGTGCTGCCTCGCTCCCAGAAAGGTTTTTTCGGGAAGCCCAGCACCCCCATTAATCGAAGATTCAGGGATGTAGGGTTTGGGCGTTGAGGGGTTGAGGGGTTTAGAGTGCAGGATTTAGGGTTTAGAGCTTAGGAAAACATGTTCGTGATCCTAATAATGTCATTCAGAGTGAAGTTCACCCTAAACCCTAAACCCTAAACCTTGATGTAGGTGTTTCGGGCTCGCTGGGTTCTATGGAACTAAGGATCCCCCCCAAGTATTGCCACGTCTGAGGCATGGCTTAGGATTTCGGGGTAGTAGTTCGGAAATTAGGGGTTTAGGGTTTAGGGTTTAGGGCCTAAAGGGATAGTGGTGATGATCTTAGGGTCCTCTTCTTTTCCTATTGTACCACTACAGGGGTGGGGGTCCCACCTGAGGTACAGGGTATGCCAAGTTGTGCAGGATTTCCTCCGTCTTCCCTGTCGCAGGGATTACGGACGAAGCTTCAGGGCTTAGGCTAAGAGTATTTCAAGGGTGGCTCCTCTTAGACGAAAGTGCATTTGGTTGCAGTCTTCCATCCAAAGGAGACCGTGAAAAATGTCACGCTGTCAAGAGGTTAGGCAGTCTTGAGGGTTCCGGGTGTAGGGTTTCAGAGTTTAGGGGTTAACGTAGGCCCTAAACCTTAAATTCTAAAGTTTAGGAAGAGGCGCCTTTAAAAAAACTTTAAGCCCTAAACCTTCGGTTTTCCTTGGCAAAAGATATCTTTCACGGTAGCCACTCCTTCCTAGGAACCGTGGAAGAGCCACGTGGTTTAGGGTTTGGGATGGGTTGGAAAGTCCAGAGTTTAGTATTCGGCCTCTGTTTCCAGTTCATGTTCCATTTACGTTTCCATTTTGTTCTCCAGTCCTCCCTGAACCCCATAAATCCTTACATTCCCCTAGATCTCCAGAATTGTTCAGGTCCCTGTACTCCCTAAACCCTAAACCCTAAACCCTAAGCCCCTTTACTATGACTACTTGCCGGTGGAAGGCAGCTTTGAGACAAAGAGCTGAACCTCGGCTTTAAACCGGAGCGAACTAAGACCTGCAAACTCGTGGAGACCCTGCTTCAGGATCCGGGGTTTTAGGGTTTTAGGGTTTTTAGGGTTTAGGGTTTTAGGGTTTAGGGTTTAGGGCAGCCGCAGGGGACGCGAGGCGGCCGCAGCCGGGATGCCCAACCCGCGAAAAGTGGGCCGCTCCTCATCTGTTTATCTATTGTTGACCTCCTTGTTGGGACTTAGCTGACCTTAGACCTTTAAACATTTGGGATTCCCTTACACTCCTATTATAGGCAACTCAAATGTAACCCTTACTGGGGGTCCTAAGTGCCACGTAGTGGCGAGGTGACATTCTCGGGTTGCTGGGTTACGTCTGTCGATCTTCCTTCGTTCTGCTCGCCTCTGTTCTAGGGGTTTAGGGTTTAGGGGCCCAATTCTGGCCCATTTCGCATGGACTCCAATCTACATCCCCATGCTACCCCACAGGCTCCCCCCTTAATCAAGCTGAATGTGCCCACATTATCTTTGAATAACCTGAATTTGGGTAAGTATATGATTATTGGGTACTTGGACCCTTAGGGATTTCCTACAGAGTAGTAGCAGCTACCCCCCTCTAGAACACGTAAAATATCAAAGTACAGATAATTGGGCTACCGGTAAACCCTCAACCCTAAACCCTAAACCCTAAACCGTCAACCCTAAACCCATGAATGAAGGAGCTTCTCGGCGACATCGCCACTTCGCGAGCAGATTCGCCCTTGGGCTCTGCAAGTTTTAGGCGCATGGCCTAGATGGGTCAGCTGTTAAAACTTGTTTTTGGCAAAATAGGGTTTAGGGGGCCCGGCTACGGGATGAGGGTTTACCTGCAATGATTTATTTTTTTGGACCACGCCTACTCATTGAGGGGTACTAAGCTGTATGTGCCCCCTGCCTGGCCCTAAACCCTACGTGAATCCTAAGCCCCATATCCTTGGACAAGTAGGGTTTCAAGGGCTTCGAGATAGGGATGTGAAGACTCTGGGCTTTGTACTAGTTAGAGATTTTTCCTTAAACCTTGAACCCTAAACCCCAAACCCTGAACCTTAACCCCGGCCCCCAAACTCAGGACCCTGTCTCCATCATAACTGACTCAAATAGGGTCCAACATTTGGGGGTCAGAGTTGCCAATCTACTCTGGTCAAAGAATTCAAGATTGCATGTAATGGCATAGTCTAAACTACTAAGGGGGGGTTATATAGTGGTTCTATGGGGGACTATTGCAGGGGTTATTAAGGGGGATACTCGGAGTTTAGACTATGGTTCATGTAATGTCATACCGTCTTCCAGGCTATAAAGCTCACGGACGTATAGGTTTTAGTCCTCTAGGGGTTTAGGATTTTAGGGGCTTTGGGTTTAGGGCTCGAGGGCTTCCAGGGCTTAGGGGTTTAGGGTTTAAGGGTTAAAGGTTTCAGGTTTGGTGTGCTGAAGCCGCTTACGCGTTAAGCCCTTCATCCTAGGCCTTTTTCATTCCAAACCAAATGAACCCAAACTTGGGTCAATCTTGGGTACTGCCCCCGCCCCCCCAGTAACAGTCTATATTAGGGGTCCTATTAAGGGCTATATAGAACCCTATTATAAGTATTATCCAACTGTTACTGAGGCGGGGCGGTACCCAACTCTTACCCAGTCATGGGTTGGGGGTTTGGAGGTTAGGGTTGAGGGTTTTGGGGGTTTAGGGCGTAGGGTACCATAAGGGACTTTCCTAAGTGCATCAAGGCCTTGTTTACTCCATATTCAGGAGCTATAGATGGGATTGACCCAAACCCAAGCTTAACTTTTTTTGCCTGAATTTGAAAGATCTTTCGCTTAAGCCGCAGCAGAGGTACCAGCTCCTATCGCAGCGAGAGCATGTGCTGCACCGGCCAGACATGTATATCGGCCCCGTTGGGCACTTAGAGATTACAGCCCCCCTTAAGTAGATAGAATATGGTTTTGGGTATATTATGCTTAGTTCCCCATATACCCCAATATTCTATCTACTCAAGGGGGAGTGTATTCCAAAAAATCGCTAGACCCCAAGCCCTTTCAGGGTGTTGGGTGCTTGTGCCAGGCATCAAGTAAACTGAAAACTATAAGCTCAAACCTTAAGCCCTATATAGCCCTAAACCCATCCACGGGTCTATCCACCTTCCACGGTGGCTTGCTCCTAACATGAGCTTTAGGGTTCAAAGAGTTTGGGCTTGGGCTTCAGGGTTTTGAGTTTAGGCTTTAGAGTATAGGTTTAAGGAGTTTGGGCTCCAGGCTTTAGGGCGCTGGATTTAGGCTTTGGAGTATAGGATTGAGGGGGCCAGGCCTTGCCAGCCAATCCTGCTTTAAGGTTTAGGGTTGAGGGTGTTCCTTAGGTCACTCCCCCTGCAGCAATAGCCCAGGAACATGGAGCTGACACATCCTTAATATACCTACAATAATCCATTGTCGTACCCATTACTGGGTCGAGATTGCCTCAACATGTTCCCTGTTCATTCTGTTCACAGTGCGGGCGTGTCAGAGATAAGGGTAAAGATCCAGAATTTTGGATTAGGATCGCCTTCAGTCGAAGGATTATGGAAGTGCAGAACATGGAAATTAGACCTGTCTTATATAAGGTCTGGCTCGAATATCACTAATATCACTATCACCTTTACAGCTCTTCAAGAATGCGCCTGTATCTACCCTCCCTAGAACTAACATGGAACCTCAGAAAGGTCCCATTTAGAAGGGCAGCAGTGTTTGTACTGCCCCCTTTGGATTTCCTTGTTAAGCCCCAAACCCTAAACCGTAAACAATCCCGAACAGCGTAAATTCTGAAGACAGGTTTATTCAAATATGAAGAAGCTGCATCATACAGCCAAATCGAGGCTGCCCCTAGCTGTTTTCAAAGTTTCAGGGGTTTAAGGTTAGGGTGTAAGGTTTAGGGTTTCAACGCCTTGCTTGGCGTGGAGCATCGCGAGCATGTTTGTCTGATATTTTGTTTATGGATTTCCTATACTAAAACCCTATAAACCCACCTCTCTACCAACCCTTCAACGTATCCCGGTGATTAACTAGCCTAAATTTGTCCCAACCCCCTCCCCCCCTCCCCCCAAAGACCTACTCTCAGTATCGGATGGTTTCAAGTCCTTGCGATATCCCATGTTTACTGCTCAGGGTTTGGGTTTTGGGTCCTTGTACTCTCCTGCCTTAATCCATGCGCTCATGCCACTGAACCGCTACCGAAGCTGCCTAGGCCCCAAACTCAGGCCCCAATTCCTTCAGGTTCTCCACTTTTGGCCCCTAATCCCTAAACCCTAAGGGTTTAGGGATTAGGATGTAGGGATTAGGGTTTAGGGATTAGAGTTTAGGGTGTAGGGTGTAGGGACTCAGAAGCCCTACGCCCCCCATGCCCAAGGCGGTAAACGAACATCGTTTTTCGTCATACAACCCTCGTACTCTGCTCCCCTGGACCCGCAAGCCCTAAACCCCAAATCCGTGACATCCGCCTCTTCTAACAGGCAATATTCTATATGGTATTTGGTAAGTGTATCTTAGGTTGCTTTAGGAATCTTTGGTATGGAGATCAGAATCCAAAATCATGGTTCTTATATATTTGTACACGTCACTCTTCTGTTTCATTTTCCATTTCTTCCTGCATTCGAGGGAGCTTAGGCCCTACCTGAGCCCCAAACCCTAAGCTGTAAAACCTGATCCTTAAACCCTAAGCTCAAAACTCTCAATCCTAAAAAGCTTTAGGTGGAGCCTCGGGAAGACAAGGCGGGGCTTTGAAGGGCTTCGGGGGCGGGAGGTGTTTGTGTTCAGAGTTTCTATTGGTTCCAAAGTGTAAACACCCAAGGTTTTTAGGGCCTTAGGGTTCAGGGTTTCGGGTTCAGTTGGAAGGTGGGATAGACGCATTAAATTCATAGGAAACGTGTAGACTACAGAAGGACAAGCTCCTCTGAAGCACTCATGCAAGGCACCTTTGACCAGAACTCCTGTGTCCGAAAGGAAACCCTAAGGGTCCAAGGACCCGAATAATAAGGTTTTAGGGCCCAAATACTATAACATCAATGGTATTTGGGCCCTAAAGCCCTATTATTTGGGTCCTTGGACCCTAAACCCTAAACCCTATTTACCCCTATAACCCTCTTTAAAGGGACCCTATTATTTAGGTCCTTGGACCCTTTAGGGAAAGAGACGCGGGACTGCCCTGCAGTCTGCCCGGCGTGTCGAGGGCTGTAGCTCACCATTTTCGGACATGTCGGAATACGCGAAGTGCTTCGTATTTGGGTTTAGGGTTTAGGATTTAGGGTTTTAGGGGTTTAGGGTTTGTAATATTGGGATAATGGAAAATAAAATGGAAACTACTATGGGTTTAGGGTTTTGGGTTTAGGATTTGGGGGATTTAGGTTTCTGGGTTTAGGGTGTAGGGGTTTAGGGTTTAGGGTGAGGCAAGATTTGCCTGGATTTGGCAGAGGCAGAGACGACCGGAGGAAAGGCTCCCACAGCAATCGTAAGGTTGGAAAGATCATGAGCTCAAATCTTAATTCCCCGAAGCTGGTCAACTATCCCTAAGGGTCCAAGGACCCAAATAATGGGGGTTTAGGGCCCAAATACCCTAGTATTAAAAGTATTTGGGCCCTAAAACCCTATTATTTAGGTCCTTGGACCCTTAGGGTATGGGGATAAGTGCAGATATGATTTGAGTAATTACTAGGGCCCGCTGAGTATGCTTCTCTGGCGGTCACCCCGACACCCGACACCGCCGAAGTAGGGATCAAGGTTACGGGCTCTGGGAGTTTCCAAAAAGTAGGTGTCCAGGGTTTGGAGCCTAGGTAATTTTGAGCAGGGACCCCTGCTTGCGGACTGTTATTCGAGCGAGTGAGGAGAACGTAGTCCGTTAATCAAGTGTTGCTTGGCTCTGCTTGCCTATGTTCACAAGCCAGTGGCTTCTAGGGCGAGATGCGTTTCAGACACGTAACATGCATTATTAGTCCTTTTCGTAGCCATGTTGCAGTTTCCAAGTTGAGTGCTGGAGACATGGGGTTTGTAGAAGTGGTTGCTTCCCCGGCTGCCGAGACTTGTAAATTGTAAGCTTGCCATGCAAAGTATGGTTGGTGACTGTGAAGGGGCCACGATCGTTGCTGTAGACTCTATCGCTTTTTTGTGAAGGGATGCTGATTAGCAATCGCAGTGGAGGCTCAGAGACGAGAAGTCGAGCTTTGGAGGGCCATTCGCCAAATTCATCAGCACTGGACAGTGCTAGGTTCCTCGTGCTGCTTAACAAAGACGGCGAGACCCCCAACCCACGAGAACCTTAAGGATTTAGAGAGACCCCATAGACGCGCCCGGAAAGCCACTGTTCTGCAACCATTACGAAGGCCTGGCAGTAGCCCTCCAATTACGAAAGAATACGAGCCAAGCAGCCGTTACGCTGGCATTCCTATTGGGAATCACACACTCAGGGTTGAATACCAGCTAGGGGCTTTGCTGCTGGGCTTGCTGTTGGCATGGCTGCTGCGATCCAACTCGTCTTTCTCGAGGGCAGTATATAGTTCTTGCGAACAATAATGTTTTCGGTGGGGAAGCGACTCGATTGCAAAGACTCTCGTGGGAAGCCGAAGCCTCCATACCTGAGGAGAACTTCAGACTACCAAAGCCCTTGGTGCTGAAAGGACTGAGGGGAAAGTGGACCCCCAGAATTCTTCTCATAGACTCCCTTGGAATAGTTCTCTATTCACTAAACCCTCAACATCCCCAAACTCTCACCCCCATTAAGCCCTAAACCCTCACTCCCTTTCAACCATCAGCTCTAAACTCCCTCAAACCCTAAAACCCCTTAAGCCCCCATAAGCCCCCTTAAGCCCTAACCCCTCTTGAAGCCCTAAGCCTTAAACCCTGAACCCTAAATCCTAAGCCCTAAACCCTAAACCCTAAACCCTAAATCCCAAACCCTGAATCCTAAATCCTCAACCCTAAACCCATAGTAGTTTGCATTTTATTTTCCATTATCCTTACACCCTAAACCCTAAACCCTAAATCCTAAACCCTAAACCCCTAAACCCCCAAACCCTAAACCCCCATGGCTTGGAAGGCCTGGGTCCTGACGGGCCAGAAGATCGTTGAGGAGCGCCTGACCATGTCGCCGGGCTTCGCAGCGGCCTCGGTGTAGGGTTTAAGGTTTAGGGTCTAGGATTTAGGGTTTGGGATTTGGGATTTAGGGTTTAGGGTTTAGGGTTTGGGATTTAGGGTTTAGGAGTTAGGGTTTGGGATTTAGGATATAGGGTTTTGGATTCTAGGGTTTAGGGCTTAGGATTTAAGGTTTAGGATTTTTGGCTCGGGGCGCGGAGGCCAAAGACATTATTGTTGGTGCGGTGTGAATTGGTGGGCTGAAGGTGTAAGCCGGGCCTGGAGATGCTCTTATATGAGCTATTAGCTAATTTAGGGTTTAGGGTTTAGTTTAAACTCCTTAAAGAGGTTCTACCCTAATAATGGAGAGTCAAATGGAAAAGAAAATGGAAAATGAAATGGAAACTGGGATTATAGGGTAGTTTATAGGGGTTAGGGTTTAATGTGAGTTATAGTCTAAACTCCTTAGAGGGGACTACTATAAGGGCTTATTATGGGGGATACCAGGAGTTTAGACTGTAGCCCATATGGTTAGGTTTAGGGTTGGAGGTTTACTTGCAATGTCTTGCAACAGTTCTTCATTTTTTTGACATAAGAAAACCGCAAGCAAACAGCTCAACTGAGTTTTGTGTGATACCATGGAGGAGTTTTCTCCAGCTCCAACTTCCTGTGTACTATACAGTAGGCATTTGATGTTCAGATTTCGTAGTGTGCCTTACATTCGTATCCCCTACATAACCCCTACCGCTTGATATAAAAGCAGCCACCCCCACGTAACGTTAGATATTGCAATATGCTACAGCATACCGCAATGGGAAGATTCGAGATGAGGGCACGGAGTTTTGATATTAGTGCTTTAGGGTTTAGGGGTTTAGGGTTTAGGGTCTAGGGTTTAGGGATCATCCTGGATTATTCAACCCTAAGCGCTAACCTGCCATGTCTTAGCAGCAGCGCGGATAGCACTCCCACCCCCATTCCGTAAGGATGCGCATACTCCGGACCATGTTTTGCTTTGGCTGTGCGGAGAATTCCCTTAAACCCCAATCACCTAGCCCAGCTTGGTAGAAGTTCGCCCTTTGCATCTTCAATAGTCCGAGCCTAAACCCCTAAACTCCAAATATCAGAAGTAACATGAGGCCAAGAGCAATCCCTGCATTCTGCAAACGCCCCTTGCCTTCCTGTCTCAGTCCGGCACTTTAGTATTAGTGATATGCGAACCCTAAAACATGGACTTTTAAGCTCTGAGCCCAACCCTACAGCATCTAAACCCTGCACCCCAAAAATCTGAACCAACATCCCTGATTCCCTCAACCATTACATGAGATCACATGCCCTCAAACCCTAAACTCCCAGGATTTGGCAACCCTAAGCCATGAAATCCCCAACCCCCAAGCCCCAGATCCTACAACTTGAAACTCTAAGCCCTGTACCTCTGCACGCCTAAGCTCCTAGATCCCGAAGCCCTGAACTCTAAAACTCCTAAACCCCAAACCTCACAACCCAAAACCCTAAACCCTAGAAACCTAAGCCCCAAACCCTAGAACCCTAAACACTGAACCCTTAAATCTTATTACCCTAAAATCCCAAACCTTGGAACACCAAACCCTTAAATCTTATAATCCCAAACTTACCCTAAACCCTAAACCCTAAACCCTCAACCCTAACCCAAACCTTATAACCCCCAAAAACCCTACAATCCTGAGCGCCATGGCTCCTGGTAGCAGTGATACAGCCGATGGCAGCGCAGCGAAGAAGGCTGCTCTGGGAACCTCAACGGTTTAGGGTGTAGGGTTTA
>CAJNIZ010043060.1:42994-59748 GCA_905231905.1 Symbiodinium pilosum
TTTTTTTCTTCGCGAGTGGCATCGACCAAGGCAAGTAGAGCCAACAAGCAGCCAAAACCCCCAAGACAGAAAGAAAATAAAGCCAGGACGAAAGAAAAAATAGCCAGGCAAACCCTTGATGCTCTGGTTACGATATTCATCTTGCAGCCGAACCGTGTTATGGTTTAAACTTGGATGCTCTAGTCGTCGCAAGCACTGGAGACGCGAACGCTGCATGGCTTGGGCATGGATGCTCGAGTATGCTTTGCACCTAGAACACGAGCATTATTCCGGTTTCAGCATGGCTGCCCTGGTCAACGTATGCACTTGGATCATGAACGTTATCTTGGTTTGGCCATGGATGCTCTGATCCGTGTATGTACGAAGAACAAAAACAATGTTCTGGAATGGGGCATGGAAGTTCATGAATTTCCAAATGGAGGAACGTTTAGCGGCTTGTTGCGGGCCACTTGGCGTGAACAACGAAAGACACCACATTGCAAATCATTTAACGGTGCCGTTGTCCCGCATTTTGCTTACATCACGCCCTGCCCTCCTTGTTTGCTCTCGGCCATGACCACCAGTGGCGGCCCGCTCTGCACCTGTGGTGCAGCTCTGACAGAGATGCGGAGCCCTAAGCTGCGCACGGCATGGGAGGAAATTTGTGCAATTTCAAACAGTTCTGGGAATTCATTCAGTTTACTTCCGAAGATTTTCCCAGCGCAGACTTGTTAAGAAATCGTAAAACCTGATCAAACGAACATAAGGAACAGTACCTGTTCTCAGCAAGTGATGTCGTACCAACGGCAGGAGGAGGTGACAAAGTGGCGTGACATGAATGGGAAGCGGTGGTGGCGCTTCTGTCTGGACTGCCATAGGCAAAACTGGGGCGATGTTCTTGGGATTTGTTTAGCAAAAATTTCCCAAGCGGATTCTTAGTTGTGGTGTACGAAATTATGCTTCGCAAGATCGCTTGCCCATTTATGTAAGGATGGCAGAGTGGCCAACAGGCACTCTCGGCCACGGGGGCTCTGCGAAATCGCCGAACGCAACCCTTCCGGAGCCCCATTCTGCCTAACACAGCTGCCGGCTGAGTTGGAATCACGGCTGCAATGTGGTTCTTGTGAAGTGTTGCAAAGCTTTAGTAACGCTTGAGTTCATGTATGGAAAATTTTAGTGGAACGAAGCTTGCTGCATCAGTTTGTTTTACTTGCGCGCCAAGCACTTTTTAGCCTGAACTTGGTACTGAACCCGCCCGAATCTCAAAAAACGACAGTTAGGCAGCACGTCCGGCCAAGAAGCTGCGGGCTTCCCATGTTTCACAGGGGCCTCTCCCAAATGGGAGGCTGGCCCCTTCACTTGCATCTCACATGGCGACTCCCAAACGGGACGAGCCATGTGCTGTCGTTGCGACTCCCAAACGGGATAAGCACCTCAGCCTTGATGAACTGTATGACCAGGTTGAAGCCGCTCACTTAGTCGGCCGGAACCCTGAGATTCCGGGGTATCCCGAGTTTGACACTTTGAAGGCTGATCCCGGTCCATATTCGTGGTTTGTTGCGCGAAAACAAAATGGGAAGATGCTCTAGATTTTCAGAAACGGCTTCTTCTTTCCGATCTCCTCTTACAAATATAAATCTCCTGGGAGTGAATCTCGCTGTCGTATTTGATCACGCGCATGAAGCGGACGCTGCGGCAATATTTTCCGACAGTACCCGAAAGAAGAAGTAAATAGCTGAGTAGGCATCTAGAAATGGATAACAAGTGATTCCCCATAGTCACTATAGGATTCTAGGTACTTGATGTCGTACTTGCTCACCTGGCACCGCGTTATATAGGGGGTTATATAGGGGACCACTGAAGGCTTTATTAAGGGTGATACTAGGAGTTTAGACTATAGCATATGGGTTTAGGGTGTAGGGTTTAGGGTTTAGGTCTATAGGGCTTAGGGTTTGGGGTATAGAGGGTTTCCAAGTTATTGTAGATATTTGGGTAGCTTCATGAAGTGGATTAGGGGCTTGGAGCCGAAATCTAGTCGATGTAGCAGTTTGACTTGTTGCATCCGGAATCTACGCAATCTAGCAGTTTGATTTGTTGGATTCGTTTGATGATTCAAATAGCGCAGGCCGGTCATCTCAGTCATATGCTGTTTCAACGTATCGCGTCATTTCGTTGAACGAGATAGGGCGCCTGAGTCTGCATCTATCTAATCCAGTCATTAGTCCACATCCTATGAACCTAATCATCAGACCTAAAGCAGTTTCAGGTGGGTAGTTTCCCCTATATAAGTTGTATATAACCCTGATTTTGTCACAATATCCTCTTAAAAGACTTATAGAAGCCTTATGGAAGGTACCCACCTGGTATTGAGCTACCCACGTGAAAACTCACTAGAATTGATCAGTTTTGCTCTAAACCCTAAATCCTAAACCCTTCCAGAAGGCCTGCACTTCATTCTATTTAATCTAATTATGGCAGTTCTTCGGATCAACCAAATTACGGAAGCAGCCACGACCCTCAAACCATGTTCTTATTTGAATGAACCCAATGAGTCCAAACAGTCAAACTCATCAAATCATTAAATGTAATTACTTTGCTTTAGCCTCATCTCGGAATGGGGGAATTATAGGATAGTTTGAGTAGAGGGCCAGTGAAGCACAACCTTAACCTTGATAGTGCCCACGTTTAAAGGGGAGGAAGCCACAAGTGCTTACTTTTGTTTTCCTTGTTTTGGCAGTTTTGAAGAGTCATGTTAGATACACATCTTCATGGAGAAGGCTACATTCATCGCCGGGCTTTGGGCAGATCTTCTAAGGAGAGCAGGTAGCAAAGCAGGAAGGGCAAGGTGTGGAGGTTTGTTCTTGGGGGGTAATTGAATGTGCTCAGGGGCCCCATCACCACCCTCAGCCCATGACCGCTCTCCCATCCACCGAGAGCAGTAATTATAGGAAGTAGTACAAACAAGAATAAGGAAAATGGTGATTTTAGAGCTGACAACAGCCACGAACTTCAACCGCAGAAGAGGCTTCTAGTGAATGGCTGGATTCGGTGAACAGCGCGCATTTGCGAATGAGCAAGTCTGTGAATCTGAAAGTGTGCGAATCTGCAAATCTGCGAATATTGAAATGTGCGAATCCGTGAACATTTAAGGGGAATACTAGGAGTTTGGACCCTAAAGCCTAAACCCTAAACCCTAGGGGTTATTAAGGGGGATACTAGGAGTTTAGATTTCAGCTCATTCGTTTTCGGTTTAGTGTTGAAAGCTTAGCGTCCCCATCGCCAACCTCCACCCATCTCCCATCTACAGTGAGCAATAACAGGAAATCTTGATCACCGACTGCCAAAAAGGTTTCAGGGTTTAGTCTGCTGATTTCTGGAAATCCTCATAAGTCCTAAGACCCTGAACCCTATAAGCCCTAAACTCCTATAAAACCCTGAACCCTATAAGCCCTAAACTCCTCTTTCGCTGTTTGTAAGGTCCAGATCTTCAACGAAATTTTGGTGAATGCGATTGACCGGCAGTTCCAAAGTTTCCCCCTCAACACAGGGGGGATTCCAGTGTAGGGTTGAGGGTTTAGCCCTTAGGCTCTTAAGGTGTTTCAGGGGTTGTTGGCCGTTGGGATATACTCCCCCTTAAGTAGATAGAATATTGCTTTGAGCATATTATAACAAGATCCCCATATACCCCACATTCTATCTGTTTAAGGGTGACTATACTCCTAAACCTTAAACCCTAGATTCTATCTACTGAAAGGGGACTATAATCCTAAACCCTAAACCCCAAGCCCTAAACCATTCTATCTACTTAAGGGGGACTATACACATGTATGTATGGAGTTACCTGGGAGCGTCGTTGCCCTCAATCACAACCAGGCTCCGAGCACGAGTTTCATTAGGGAGGCCCTCTACTTAGGTGTACCCCCCCGCCCTGTACTAGGAAAAGGGTTTAGGATTTAGGGTTTAGGGTTTATAGGGTAGATTAGGATTATCAGAGGAACCTCAGATAAGCACCAGCATCCACTGCAGTCATTTTTACTGGGATGGGGTGCGACTTAAACCCTACACACTCAAGTCTAGGTGAACACAACTTGTATAAGGGCAGAAGCAACTTGAAAAACACACGCACAATTTGCTCAACAACCGCCCAAACTCCTGACCTGAACCCTACAGCCTAAACCCTAAACGCTATACCCTAACATCATATAGAGATATAAGGAGTGTGCATACAATTTGTATGAACCCCAAACCCTAGTTTTGTCGTCTACGTAACGACCAAGGCCGATCGAGCTACTGGATGGTATTTATAGTATCTATAGTCCCCCTTCAGTAGATAGAATATGGGGTATATGCGGATCTTATTATAACATACCCAAAGCCATATTCTATCTACTTAAGGGGGACTATAGGGTTTGAGATTTAGGGCTGGGGATTTGCGATTCGGGATTTAGGATTGGGAATTTAGGATTTAGGGTTTCAGGACTTGGGAGCTAAGATTTGGGATTCAGGATTGGGCATTTATGGCTTAAGAGTTTGGAGGCGCAGTAGCTTCACCGAGCATCTGCGGCCAACTTCGACTACAAGCCAGAGCGCTGAATCCCAAACCCTCATCCCCCAAGGGTCAACGTACCCAATACTTGGGGGTACTTGCGATTTTTGTGCACTGGTAGTTTTGGTTCATGTTATTGAGAAGTATATGATTATTGAAGACTTGCTCCACTTAGGGGAAGCACTCTGCTTCAATCTAAGCCCTGCGTCCATTAACCCTGGGCACCACATTCCATGCACATATCCCCGAACTCTGCATGCCTCGTTCAACCCCAATTCCTTACATACACCCTTTGGGCCTAGACGCCAAGTACACCCTGCATCCAAAGCCTGAACCTCAACAACCTGTAACCTTACAGGCGAACAGCTATCCCAAAGCGTCACCCTGACCCCCTTTCGGCACAAAACTAGAAATGCAATCCCAAAGACGAGCTGATCTCAGGATTTCTACCACAACCCTAACCCTTAAACCCCGAACCCTAAGCCTTAAACCCCAAACCCTAAGCCTTAGACCCCGACCCCTAAACCTTAAATCCCAAAGACGCATTTGGACTCCTTCATGGGCTGAGGCGGCATGTCTGAAATCCGAGTCGACGTGGACCACAAGGCATGGTGGCTTTTGCATGGTCATCAATGGGGTTTCGTCTTAGGGTCTCGCAGCCTGAAACCCTAAACCCTGAAACCCTGAACCCCTAAACCCCAAACACCTAAACCCTAAACCCCAAACCTTAAACCGCAAGTTGATTTCAGTTTAGGGGTTTCGGCTTCTAGTACATCGAGGGTCCAGGCAGTAGGGCTCAGGATTCGGCTGTTGACCTCGAACCAGGGTTTGGGGTGTGGTTTTTTTTGGGGTTTAGGCTTTAGGGCTTACCTTAACCTACCAAAACCTACTTTTTTGTAGGGTCCTATTATAGCCCCTAAGAATGAATGAATGAATGAATGACTGACTGAATGAATGAATGAATGAATGAATGAATGAATGAATGAATGGGGAACCTACAAAAAAGTGGGTTTTGGTAGGTTAAGGTAGGCTTTGGGGGTTAGGGCTTAGGGACGACCACCCCAGAGCATTCCCTCCAGCCATGCGCTGAATTGGGTCCTCATCAAGGAGACTTTTCAATTTTTGGGGTAGGGGTTTCCTTAGATCTTTGCAAACAGGAACCCTTTTTCTTCCAGCCGGATATCCACAAGAAGCAATCCTTCCCTCTTCCAAGCATGACGGGCTCGATGTGACCTTAAATCCTGTAGCTGCCACCCCAAACCGGAAACCCAGCAGCAGATAGCTCGGTGGCAAATGGTCTCACAAACAAAAGATCCCCCCAAACCAACAGCGTGAGCCTAAACCCCAGACCCTAAACCCTGAACCGTAAACCCTAAACCCTAATACCCTAGTGTGAGGCAGGCCGAATTAGCATCTCCAACGATGGTGGGCCCATCCCCATCGAGAAGCATGAGTTGCATGGCTCAGGGGGCTCCGGGGCTTACAGTGCCCCTTAAGTAGATAGAATATTATTGTTATATTGGGGTTATAGAGGGATAATGGAAAAGAAGATGGAAGCTATAATTTAGGGTTTAGGGTTTAGGGTTTATAGTCTCCCTTAAGTAGATAGAATATGGCTTTGGGCTTGGGTATGTCATAATAAGATCCCTATATACCCCATATTCTATCTACTTGAGGGGGACTACAGATTTGATTAGATGTGTTTCCGGTTTCGGGTTTCGGGTTCCGGCTTGAACTTCATAGTTTTGAGGGTATGAGGTTTAGTGAGAGTATGAGGTTTAGAATGTGGGGTGTTCGTTTTGGCTGTGGAGTTTTAAGGTGTTGGGTATACGGCCGGGCATCTGGAATTTATGGTTTGGGGTTGCAGGCGTTATGGGGGTCATGTGGTTTTAGAGTTATTTAGGGCAGCGACGAATAATTGGGACACTCTAGGGACTGTATATGCGTGCTCCCAAAAAGTTTGGTCTCTTTAGCAGATGCACTAAGCCTAAACCCCTAAACCCCCGCACCCCAAAACTTACACCCTGAACCCCGAAACCCCGACCTAAAGCGCCAGACCCCACGCTTAAAGGCTTAGGCCTAGACAGCAAGGCTTAAAGGCATGGTGCAGACCCTACCTTAAGTGAGATGTACGGATCCTTACTCTAAACCCCTAAACCCCCAAACCCTAAACGCTAAACCGCAAACACTAATTCCTAACAGATCCCAATGGTTCTTTGACGGTTTGGGGTAGCGGCGTTTAGGGTGCAGGGTGTAGGTTTGTGGGTTAGGGTCAAGGGTTTCGGGGTCTAGAGTTGGATGTTTAGGATTCAGGGTTTGGGCCTTCACGGTTTCGGATACAGGGTTTGCGATGGTTTAAGGCTTGGAACTCAGGGTTTGGGCAAGGTTTGTTTGTAAGGCTCAGGTTGTGGGATTCGGGGTTCAGGGTTCAGGGTTTAGGGCCCAGGGGTTCAAACCCTAAACCCGAAACCCCCAAGCCTGGGGCCCAGGGGTTTAAACCCTAAACCCGAAACCGCCAAGCCCTAAACCCTAGGCTTCAGGTTTAGGGTTCCAACTCCTCACGGCTACAGTTGTAATTTGTAGGCCTGAATAACAATCCCTAAGGGTCCAAGGACCCAAATAAGAGGGCTTTAGGGCACAAATACCATAATATTAATGGTATTTGGGCCCTAAAACCCTATTATTTGGGTGCTTGGTCCCTTAGGGAATGTGAATGATTGCGAGGATTCTTCTTTTTCTACAATGGTTCTTCCTAATGATATAGCTATGTTATAATGTATTCCCCTCAGAAATCATGTTCTCTGTGTTTAGGGCCCAACATTTTGCTCCAACACACGGGCCCCCTTCTATACCTTGAAATGTGATACGCCTTGTTTGAAGATTTCCTGGAAAGGGTTCCCTAATTCTTGGAAAGCCCGTGGACCCCGAATCCTAGGGTCCTAAAAAGATACCGCACGCATACCAACATGCCACATATACCATCATAAGGCCTTGAGATCAGAATGCCCCGAAACAGGCTGAGAGCCCGTGTCAGGGGACCATGGTATATCTTAAGCCCGTAACTGGTCTTGAATCCTGCTGCTTAATCAGACTCTTCTGGAGTTTTCTTGAACTTGGTTGAGGTTCTAAAAAAACCACTTGAAAGATATGGGATGTCTCTTCGGACTTTGGCGCCCCTTGCCGGGGTATTGCATTTCTTCTAGCAATATCCAGCTGTCTTCCAAATGCCAAACTTAAACCAGCTTGGAACCCTCCACGAGCATCATACACGAAATGCTCAGCCAAACGCCTTCTGCGTTTCTTTCATCCCGGGCAATTGAAAGCGACCTCACCCTAAATGGTGGCTTTTACTGGGAATAGTACCAAAATGTCCTTAAATTTGGAATTTAAGTTATTCTGAAATATTATGTTCACCCCAAATGTTCATTCAAAGCATCTACGGTGCCATTGATGTCCTGGTGTCACAGACCCCTGGCCCTAATTCCTAAAACCCTGAACCCTAAAACCCGAAACCTTAAAACCCCGAACCCTAAAACCCTAAACCCTTAAACCCCAAGCCCTAGACCCCTAAAGCCTAAAACTGTAAACCCTGAAACCCTAAAACCCTAAACCCTAGCTTAACCTACCAAAGCCTAGATTTTTCTAGGTTCCCTATAAATTCTAGATTAGGGATTAGAATGGGACACTGCAAAAAAGTAGGTTTTGGTAGGTTAAGGTAAAGTAGAAGCACCGGGCCTTCACCCCTAAAGTTGTTCTGGACGAACCCCCAAACCCTGACCGTCCTTGAAATAGTGTTTAGGGTTTAGGGTGGTTAGTAGGGAATTAAGTGGTTGAGGTTTAGGATTCAGGGTTTCAGGGGGGTTTTAGGCATTAGGGTTCTAGGGTTTATGGTTTAAGGGTCGCAGGGAACATGGGATTTTGCTTTCTATATAGTTCCCTATATATTATTTTCTTGTATTCCTTGCTAACCCCCAGAAAGTAAACCCTAAGCCCCGATAAGCGTTGACTTTCAGGTCAGGCGACTATGCACGGGGCCTCAGAGATTCAGCTTGGTTGAGGAGGTTGCGGGGGAGGGGTTTGTGACGGTTTGTGTAAGCCCTAAACCCTAAACCCAACAAAAAGCTAGGCCTCTTGGTGAGTCCTCAGTAGAGATTTGTCTGGGGTTGGCTCTGAAGGTCTTTGGAAAGAAGAACGGACGATTGGTAATACATTTCTTTAAAAGGGGATCCTAAGTAAACTGATCCAAACAGGGAACCTACACTATTGCCATTTTGGGAGCAGGTATTCTAACAACTACCAGTTGGGGTTGGGGTTTTGAAGGCACAGAGTCTGGAGCCGAGACTTCCCCAGTGTGCTAGGTATCCGCCTTGAGGATGTTCTTTTTTGACGGCGACAGGCCAGGGCGATCCCTCTGTTGAGAAACTGCCATTTGATTGCAGGGCCCACTAAAGCACCTTCCCATTGCAAATTTGTGCAAGTACAAATGTTAGAGAAGAGAGAGACAGAGAAAGGACGACAAAATCATACGAGTAAGATCAAGGAGAGGAAAGATGGAAGCATTCTACACCACGAAGAAAATCAGAGGCCCGATAGGGAGAGACGGCAAACTTGAGAAGTAAAACCGGAGAAATTGAAGGCGTCGAACCGACATGGCAAGCAACCCTGACGAGCACAGAGAACAAAATGCGACGTATAGGAACACAAAAGGACGTGGTCAGTAGTTGTCCTCGGTGCGGATATGTCATTAAGAAATATGAGCAGGCCCAGCGACCCAGCATGAGAATAGTCAGATGCATATCAAAGTTTGCAGTAAGTCATACAGGGGATACAAAAAAATCCTACGCGCCCTTGAATACCTTATAAAATGGAAATTATGGTGCTATAGCATATTTGGATAATGCACGATGGTAGTATCGACACTACTGGTCCATGTACTGCAACCCAAGTCATGAATACCCAAAAGCTGCATAAAATCGATCTGGCAGAATATTGGGAAGACGGACTTTGAGAACTCTCTATTTGAGTAGGCATATTGCAACTACGGATAAAAGGAGAAGGGCACGTAGAGGAGTTGAGTCCACCGTCCCCAGGGGCAAGCCGTTTATAGAACAACCACCAGACCAACCCACCCTACGTGGTTTGGGGCTTAGGGTTTAGGTGTGACTTTCTCAAAGGGACCCAAGGGCCCGCATTTGATTTTTGAGAACGGCGCCCTTCTCATTTTCCAGGTCCCCACTCTCGTGTTCGGTCAGTTTCTCAGCGGCAACAACTTCAATGACACAGAGGCGCCGCATGTGCTATGAGCTGGAGGAGCCTTACAATAAATGTAGAGATATTTTAGGTAGACACCCACCCTGTAATCGTGACTGTAGGGGATAATAAGGATGTTTTTGGGTCCTCTTATATTCCTATTATACCGCTATTACAGGGTGGGGGGGGTCCTCACTTATCATGCCAGTCACAGCACATGACGTTCAGTTCCTTAAAGCTGGGATTTGTGAAGGGATGATAAGGTTCTTGCTAAGGATTCTGTAGGGGGTCTCTTCAGTTTTCAGCAAATATCGGTTTAAGGTTCAGGGTTCAGGGTCGAGGGTCTAAGGTTTAGGGTTTGGGGTCGCGAAAACGGAGTTCTGAACTGTCCTGAATAGAAGGAGAGCAGTCGCTGCCTTGTTTCGGAGGTACGTGAACCTTGAGAAGGTGCCTTTACTGGGTTGCTGTTGGGGAGCATAGATTTGATTACTATAGCGGGCGAAACCATACCAATTAATTACTCCATATATATATATATACACCCATTATGGAATATTAAGCTCAGGTCCCTAAACCCTAAACCCTTAACTCTAAACCCCAAACCCTAAACCCTATACCCATTATGGTAACTCAATTTAAACCCTAAACCGGTTTTACTTGAGTTGTGGCCTCTGACCATGTCGAAATTTCTTTGGCGCTGGAAGCGTTAGGTTTAAATGAGCCATAGTCTAAACTCCTTAAAGGGGGTTATATAGGGGGTTATATAGGGGACTACTATAGGGCTTATTAAGGGGGATACTAGGAGTTTAGACTATGGCTCATTTAGGCGTACACAGGGTTTAGGGTTGAGGGTCAAGATACAATCCCCATAACAATGTAGGGTTTAGGGTTATAAATCCCTACACAAGCCCAGCTTCGGTTTCCCTATTCATCTTCTTGTCCACCTGATTCTCCAATTTTGTCAAATGCCTTAGGCTCTGAACTCCAAATCCAAAACATCCGACATGAGGTATGGCATTACAATAATTCTTTGGTGAATCCCTTAAACCCGAAACCCTAAAACCTGAACCCCAAGGCCCTTTGTTGAACTCGGGCCACAGGGGCCTCCCTCTTCGGAAGTTTCAGGAATCAGAGCCCTGAACTCCCTCATCTCCCGCAACCTGAGCAGTCTAGGGTTTGGGGTTTAGGGTCTAGGTTGTTGAGTCAGGCATGTTTGCCCTTTGTTGGGTGGTCCTAAGTTCTTTATAAACATAAGCTATAGTAAAAAAAGGGTGATTTGTTGAGTCCTAGGTTACTTGGGATCCTAGTGAAGGCTTCAGGATTGTGACGACTTTTGCCTGGGGTTATGATTACAACCCCACTTAAAGTTTGGATGAGACATACATCATTCTGCAAGGCAGCTTAGGTAGATTATACGTAGGGTTATCTGCAACGTCATAACCGGTATCCAAGTCCCTTAGCTTTTGAGGTTTTGTCAGGCAAGCACCTACACCCAAAAATCTTGAGTCCTCAAATTCCAATCCTCACGCAGCGAAAAGCCTGTACCCTAAACCCTAAACCCTAAACCCTGAACCCTAAATCCTACTCAGTGCATTTCTCCAGCATGAGGTCTTCCGCGACACACCCCCCCCCATTGGCAGGAGTCGACATTGAAAACCATGGACTATAGCCCTCCTTTGCGGTGTCTTTAACGAAAAGCCACCTGTAGAAACTGTAAGGATCCCTAAATCCTCAACCGTAAAGGTTTGGGGTTTAGAGTGTAGGGTTTAGGGTTTAAGGGTTTAGGGTTTAGGGTTCAGGGTTTAGGGTTTAGAGTTTGGGGTTTAGTGTACCTCAGTCCTGGACATTAGGATCCTTTCTGCGGAGACTAAGAGACTGCATTGGCTCATATTTAGGGGTATGGCCTTAGGGGTACAATCCTGGAACCCTTGTTCGATAGAGGCCCTGGTTTTCGATACTTAGTGTTTTACCGTTTTGCCTGAAAGCCTACACCCTAAATCCTAAACTCCCAAAACCTCAGCCCTAAACCCTACACCCTAAACCCTAAACCCTAACCCAAAACCTGTTGAAGTGGGTTATTAGTTTGGCTAGCTACGCCTCCAGGCAGGGCTGCGAAGCGGACAAACTGAACAAAGCCCCAGACTCTAAAACCTACAGCCACGCGGTTTAGGGAGCCCTAAGCCCTAAACCCTAATCCCTAAACCTTAATCCCCTGAACCCAAACACTTGTAAAGGTAGTAACCTGAAACCCTCAAAGCTAGACACCTCAACCCCAGAACCTTTAAAGCGGGATGCCTGGAACCCTGTACTAGGGTCTGGGGTTTAGGGTTTCTGGTTTAGCGTTTCGGATTTAACACATAATGGGAGTATTTGATATTAGGGGAGGGGAATAGTGATTAGTCCTTTCAAGCGGCCAGGTGCGCTACACTGGCGGGCGCAACGGGGTGGGCGCGAAGGCGACGAATGCCTTCAGCCGTGTGTTCGAGGCAGGGCTACCAGTTAAGGTTTAGGGTTCGGGGTTTGGGAGTTAAGGGTTTAGGAGTTCGGGTTTGGAGTTTGGGGTTTAAAGTGTTGGATGTAGCTTTAGGGTTCGGAGATTCTGGTTTAAGGTTTGGGGTTTGAGGGTTTGGAAGATTAGGACTAGGAAGATTTAGGAGCTTATTGTTCACGATTCAGGGGGCTCAGTGGCTCAACTTTCAAGGTTTAAGGGTTTAGGTTGTGGGGGTGCCGATTTCAGGTCTCCGGCTCCTAATATGTTGCTAGAACATTAAGGTCCACAGTCGAATATGTTTCAGTTCAGGGTTTCAGGCACAATTTTTTAAGTCAAGCAAGTCCACCTTAAACTCCAAGGCAGGAGCCTGAAACCCCAAACCTAAACCCTTTCCCCCCCAACCCTAAACCCCACACCCCAAGAACCCTAAATCCTAAACCCCCCAAGCCCTAAACCCTCAATCCAAAACCTAAACCCTAGGTCCCAAGCCCTAAACCCCTAAACCCCCCAACCCTAAACCCTAAACCCTAAACCATACACCCCAAAAACACCAAACATTCCTTGCTTCTCGAGGTTGAGGTCGACGACCCAGGCCAACAATCGGGCCTGGGGTTTTAGATTCAAAGGTTTCAGGGTTTAGGGTTTATAGGGTTTAGGGCTTAAAGGTTTAAGGTTCGAAAGTTTGAGATGTCAGTTTGTGGGGGCTTGCAAAGGTTTAGGATTCAGGGCGAAGGTTTTTTGTTCGGGGTTCAGTGGGGTATATGCGGGTATGTAGGGATATGTAGCTACATGTAGGCTTTATGGGGTTTCCAAGAATTGGGGGGTCTTACGTACCTCTAGACCCAATGGAAAAGGCAATGGGAATGACATCGAAGCTGAGCTGCGCATAGAGGTTTGTAGAAATTATTGCTTTCCGAAATTAGGGACCCCATTGGGTTCCAACAATGAGGAGTACAGAAGTGGGGAAGTGATTTGAAAACTACGTGGTTGGAACTCCCAGCAAGGGACACCCTGTTTTTGTAAATTCCCATTCAGAGCTTCAGGTACGTTGTGGGAGTTTCCTACTACAAAACTTATACGTGAAGGGCATAGGATGCTGGGACTTAGGCTTGAAAAAAAGTATAAGGTGTAGGGGTTTAGGGTTTTTAGGGGTTATGGTTTTTTAGTTGTTTAATGTTTGAATATTTATAGGATGTAGGGGTTTAGGGTTTTTAGGGGTTATGGTTTTTTTGTTGTTTAATGTTTGTTTTGGGTCGGGGCTTTAGGGTTTTTAGGGTTTAGGGTTTAGGGAGACTGCTCATTGAGGGTCCTTGTATTATTGTGGTCTACATTTACACTTTGGCTTAGGCCCCCAAAATAGCTGAACCTTCCCGATGCTAGGGTCCACTCATCATGCAGTTCTAATTAGGCACCAAGAGCGAGGCTCTCCAAACTACCCTCGAGAATCCATACATTCTGGACTATTCCCTACATTTCCCTTGAATCCCTACCGTAATTATTCCTACATATCCCTTGAATCCCTAGCCTAAACCCTAAACCCCAAGCCCCAACCCGAAACTAAGCCCTGAACCCCTAAACTCTAAGCCCCAACGCCCATCCCAAAACCCTAAGTGACGCAGGGAGGTCCCGCTAAACAAGCAAAACAAGATCGAGCGGTACTTGGAATTTCAGACTCGGGATATAGGTAAGGTTAGCCCTTAGTAGGGGTCCTGAGTACCATGTAGATAGGAGCCGCTGGTTCTGCCCTGCCTCGAAGTCATGCGTTCATCACCTTAGCCCCCAAGCTTGGCAAGGTTTAGGGTTTAAGGTTTAGGGTTTAGGGTTTAGGGTTTAGGGTTTAAGGTTTAGGGTTTAGGGTTTAGGGACCTGGCTCCCAAGTCTTCACAGTAACAACAGAGGCAGCCAGCCATGAAGCCTTGCACTTTCGAATTCCGGAGGAATAAGCTGTATACCCTAACCCAAGCACCCTAAACCCTAAAACCTAAGCACCCTAAACCCTATACCTAAAGCACTAAACCCTAAACAGAAAAAAACGAAACCCGAGACGTGCAGAGACATGTAGCCTCCCACAGGGAAGCCTCCCTAAACCCTGAGCCTGAACCCTAAACTCTAAAACCCTAAAACCTTAATCCCTGAAACCCTGAAACTCTAAAACCAAGCCTCCCTAAACCCTAACCCTAAACTCTACAATCCTAACACCCTAAAACCCTAAAAACGTTTCTAGGGTTGAGGGTTTTTCAGTTTAGGGTTTATGGGACATTGCAGACTTTACCCCAATAAGGGTACGTGGCATATGAGCTATAGTCTAAACTTCTTAAAGGGGGTTGTATAGGGGATTATACAGCGGCCGTTCCTGCTGACCAGACCACGGGTCGGCGAACGAAGCTGTTCCCGTGGGACAGTGTGGCAGCGCAGCTCTTCGAGCCGCATGGCAAGAGTGCGCTCGACACCATGACTCGCAAGCAAATATGGGAGGCAGCCGCCAAGGGGAACAAAAGGGCGGCGTACCACTCGCACCTCTGTGCTGATCAGGCCACATATGGATGGCACGCGGGTGCTGGGAGATATGACTGCAGCCTCCCTCCTGGCAGCAATCAAACACTTCCGGACGCCAGCAATGAAGAAGCTCATCAACGCCGAGTTCTACGAGAAGGCGGATTCAGAGCTGAAAGATTTGGAGCCGATGCTGCACATGCTCAACCTGGGCAAGGCTATAGCTCGCATGTATGTGCAAGGTTTATAGGGTTTTTCAGACATCAGGGCTAGCACGACAATAAAGGAGAGTCAAGTGGAACAAGAAATGGGCATGACACGGAAACCGGAATTATATAATGGTTTACAGAGATTAGGTCTTGTGAAGAAAATCCCCTGTTGAGAGTGGTCTCCAGAATACGGCCTATCGTATTTTTGGGTTTAGGGTTTAGGGTTGTGAAACTGTAGTGTACTTAAGAATTATGCTTAATCTTTCGTATAGTAGAACCCTAAGGAATTATCCAAAAACAAATATAGGTCTAAGGAGACTACAGCAAAGGGGAGCCCCCATTTTTGGACCGGAAAATCTTCAGCTTCAGGATGTCATAAAGGACTTTCCAGTATGATGTCCCACAAACTAAAGGGACTTTACCGGAAAGCCCAAACGGGGAACCCCAAGAATATAGTAGGAATATAATGGGAATATACCTACCAGGGTCCTTATATTCTACGATATTCCTACTATATTCTTGGGATTCCCTGTTGGGGGTTCCCAATAGCACCCTTTTATGCTGGGTCTATGGAGATATCTGTCTTCATGTAAGGGCCCAACTTTTGCCCAATCTTTCCAGGAACCCTGTATAATTAGTGGAAGGGATACCTCAACATAATATTGAAAATGATGTGGGCCCCTATACTTAAACCCCTACGGAAATTGCCATGTGTTCTTCCATTCCTTCCGCTCCCATGAACAGCGAGCAGGCTTGCGATACTCCCAAGACCTGAAAAAAGATTGTGCATATTACGGTGATGCTTGTCTGACCGGACCCCAAACCTATTTGAAACCTAGTCACTACAAAAACTGTATACGAAGACTACCTAAACTTTAAGCCTGAAAGCCTATCCCCAAGTCTCTATCTCCCTATGTCACACTTATATGTCCTCCATGAACGCCTTAATTCCGGAAGGTACCGGCATTCGGTTTTTCCAGCGCGCGGGTTCCCAGCAAATCCTTGCCGGTCGCTTCTTGCCACGGTGTACTCTTCAGCCTAAGCCCAGTAAGGTTAAGGGATCAATGTCGAGCGTTATGGTTATCGTTCCCCTGAAGTGGTTAGGGTATAGGGTAAGTGGGGATCTTATTATAATATACCCAAAGCTATATTTTTATCTACTCTAGGGGGAGTATAAATGGGGATCATGGCAGCTGATATAGGGACTAAAGGGCATTCTAAGGGGATTAGGGGGTCAGATACCAAGCCCGAGGTTCCAAGTACATGAATGATACTTACTTTGGGCCCCAAAGTCTCTAAGTAGGACCTATTTTGGGCTATTTGGAGTTAAGATCTAGGGGAAAGTTACTTAAGGTCTACTGCTCTATAAGAGCCCGAATCTAAACTCCTGAAACGGGGTTTGTATAAGGGACTCAATATGGGAGTAGTATAGGGGTTATTAGGGGAAACTAGGAGTTTAGACCCTCAACCCTAAACCTTATACTAGGGGTTATGAAGGGAAATACTACTGTTGATACTGAAAATCCTGCATGACCCTTAGTATACTATAGTACCAGTATTCCCAATGTATAAGCTACTTAGCTCAGGGTCTTAGGTAAACAGCCCGTCAACGTTGAGTTTAGGGTTTTAGATTAGGGTGTTCGGATTTAGGGTTGAAGGGTTTAGAGTTTAGGGTTTTAGGGTTTAGGATTTTAGGGTTTACGGTGTTGGGGGTTTAGGGTTTTTGGAGGGTTTAGGGTGTAGGGTTTTAGAGTTTAGGGGGTTTAGGGTCTGGGGTTTAGAGGTT
>CAJNIZ010043060.1:59848-74328 GCA_905231905.1 Symbiodinium pilosum
CTACGACTACTTCTACTACTACTACCACTACGACGATGCAAGCAGTGGTATTGGCATCGCCCGTAGCAGTTGTACTAGCGGGGGATGAGGAGGTCCTAGGACGGCTGCCCCTCCCAAAATGTCGTGATTTGCATCGTAAGTTGAAGTAGGAGCAGTTATTGCAAAGTTGCCATGGTACAAGGGAACAAGAGAGTATTGGCAAAATGTCCATACGCTCTGCAGGATTTGCACGGACACTGGTGCAAAATTCATGCAAAGCCTCTCAAGAGCATTTTCCAGTAATTAATGCACGCTTTCCCCGCGATAGGAAACTTAATTTGGCTTAAGTTGGCGGATGGTTTTGTGCCAGAGCGTGAGCAAGCACCCGCACGACTGGCACGTACGGCTTCCAGGGACGCGTGGAAGGACAAACTTTTGCGCATTGTCTGCAGCACTGCCACAAATTCTTTGTAGGTATTTTTGCAAACATCAACTGGACAAGTGTTGCATTATATACATCACACGCGAGGCCGTTCTGTCACCGGAGCTGTCTTTCTTGGGTTTAGTTGAAACGACAAGGAAGCAGCTTGACGTATACTAAAGTACGCCAGGTATCAAGTGAGGCGACACCTTCCAAAGCAGACTGCGTGGCCTTGATAGGTTGAGCATGCGCAAGGAACAAAGAACTTTGATAGTGATTGCATCCCATCCAGATTTGGGCAATATCTGCTGCGACCCATCACATTCTGCTACGCACCGAACTTCTCATGTAAATCTGCCATAGATAGATGCTTTAGGAGCTGGAAGCGTTACACTATCATTGAGTAATCGTTGGATTGGGCACCATGACACTGCTATAAATAATTCGCGAGGCTATGCTTCCAGACTCTTTGTACAATTACAATATAGGCTACCTCAAACAGATTTCAACGTGATACCTGTAGTGATCCAGGCCCTTATAATGCTCGTGCTTCCTGTCGCCTGGCTGGGAATTCATGACGGACGTGCTTCAACTCCATAGCCCGAAATGGGTGAGGGTACAGGGCTTTGGCGGCATTCATGACAGATCGCCAATAAAACTCCAAACGGTCAAGGGTTCAGGGTTTGTGGTGTACGGCTTGCGCAGTTTGATGTACTGCAAAGTTTATGAGCTTAATGGAGATTGTATGGCCTTATGGATATCCACCAGGTGTAGGTGCATCCATGTTAGCAAACCCATGACACCGATAACCTTTATATCTAGCGCTTACAATGCTTATCCGTGTTTGCTTGTAGTCCGGCCAACTACGGGGCTTCTAGGAAGGCTACTCTCGATGTGTAACATTGGTTACATGTACGTGTGTACATGAGGTTAAAACCCATGTTGTTTTCAGTTTTCGCTATTTCCGAGATGCAAGCCTCCACGCTTTCATGTTCAAACCTGCACATCATCTATTGAATCGATAATTCTTGAATATCTGAGCCTCATACAAGTCCTTCTAACCCGCAAGTTCTAATGCAAGTAAGGGTGGCCACCAATGTCCCACGCGAGATTCGTTTTGATTTCAAACCTTGTTCAAATCCTTTCAGTTTCCATATTTGTCCCAAGTATTGATTTGCTCTCAGGGAAAATGAGTCAAATTTGTTGCTTGCCTTATGTTAGCGTCGTTTTTGCTCCGCACGGCCCTAAAGCCTACACCATACGCCCTGAACCCTGAACTTTAAGCCTTTAACCTTACACCCTAAATCCTAAACCCTAAATCCTAAACCCTAAATCATCATCCCTAAACCTAAAACCTAAACCCCCTGAAATAGGCAGAAATAATTTGTAATGACCGGTCCTTCCGTCGCAGCAACACAAGGCCCAAGAGTAGGCCCAAGGCTTTCCGACAATGTTCAGGGGTTTAGGGCTTAGGGTTCAGCATGTCAAGTCCAAGAATTCTCTTGTTAAGCAGCGTTATTAACAGAAATATCAGCACCCGCCCATTGGGTCCCACATCATTGAGAAAGTTACACCGCGAACTCTACATCTTGGTACGTACGCCCAATGTCCTAAATCCAAAACCCTAAATCCTAAGCCCTACGCCCTGAATCTTAAACCCAAAACCTGAAATCCTAAACCCTAGATCCTAAACTCTAAGCCGAGGCCTTGAACCCTAGATCCAAACAAATCCTAAACCCAAAGCCTCAATCTTTAACCCTGCACCTTAACAAGCCCTAAACCCCTAAACCCTGAACCCCTAAAACCCCTAAACCCTCAAACCTCTAAACCCTAATCCCTAAACCCTAAACCCTAATCCCTGAACCCTAATCCCTAAATCCTAATACCTAAACCCTAAACCCTAATCCCTAAACCCTAAACCCTAGTAACCGGCCCCCAGGCTGGGAGAACAACATGTTGGATCTATCCGAGCCCAAGATGACTAAGCTGCCGTGAAGCCCTGAGGTCAGGGTCGTAAGGGGGAAGGAGTTCAGGGTTTAGGGGGTTTAGGGGGTTTAGGGGGTTTAGGGGCTAGGGTTTAGGGTTTAGGGGTTTAGGGTTTAGGGTGTTAGAGTTTAGGGTCTACACCCCTAAAAGCCTAAACGCTTACCACCCTATGTTTCAGCCGGACCAGTCACAACTAACATCTTCTGTTCAGCCAGACAGCTGTGGAAGTTCTTAACCTAATCTTCCAAACCGGGATACGATGGTCACCAATTTCGGGAAAGATCTAATTTTCTGATGTTTGTAGTAATGCTTTGTAACTCAAGTTGAACTCTACACCCTACAGCCTAAACCCTAAACCACATATGCTCGTTAAAGCCCCACCTGGAAGGTTCATGAAACCTAGTAACCACTCATGATTGAGCTTAAAGCCCTACTTAGGGTTGAGGGTTTAGGGTTATTGAGGTTACAGCCCTCATTAGGGTTTAGGGCTTTGGGTTTAGGGTTTAGGGTTATTGAGCTTACAGCCCTACTTAGGGTTTGGGGTTTAGGGCTTAGGCCTATTGAGTTTAAAGCCCTACTTAGGTTTTGGGGTTTAGGGTTTAGGGTTTGGGGTTTAGGCTTTGGGGTTCAGGGTTTAGGGTCTGGGGCTGCTCCATAATGGCCTTAGATAGTTAAGTACAACTATGAGTAGAGTTATAGCTTCAATTATAGTAGCTGGCCACGGAGTCCCATGCACCTTCAAGTAGATGTCCTGGATCCGCAGCGGCTGCAATATGATGAGGAGCAATAAAGGCCCTAAACGCGGCAATTCCTAAAACCCTTGACCTCTAAACCCTCAACCCCTAAACGCTAGACCCCTATAACTCCTAAACCCTCAGCTAGAGTTCCATGCAGCAGATTCCCACCCCTGCCATACTGAGGAAGTCAGTCAAGCAAGGTCGTGCTGCAACCTCAGCTTTGACTGTTTTTGTTTTTTTGTGTTCTGCCCAGGGTTAAGGGTTGAGGGTTTAGGGATTAGGGTTTAGGGTTTAGGGATTAGGGTTTAGGGCTTACGGCTACCGGTTTATCTACAGGTGTTTATGGGCTCTAATGCGACTAACCCTATCACAGACTGTTGCCGGGTGGGTTGGGACGTAGCCAAGGTTTCGTGGGACTAGTTGGCAAGCTCTTGAGGCTGTTCAAGGTTTAGGGTGAAGGGTTTATAGTTCAAGGTTAGGGTTAGGGTTTAGAGTTTAGGGTTTAGGGTTTAGGGTGGGCTTCGTGCACACGAATTTGAATTCTTAGGTCCTAGCGGGCGGGCCTGATTCAAGGGGGGTATGTGCAGGGCACCGCCCGCAAGAATCGTGTAACTTCGGGAGAAACTGGAAAGCCAGGAGGCCACAATTGTCTTATTCTACGTTGACCTGCCACTTTGGGACGAAGTACTTGATGACCTTGGCCCTAAACCCTAACCCAGACCCCTGATTAATAAACCCCCCTCCCCTTAATCAGGATTATAATAGGGATCTTAATATTAAGGCCCTTAAAGGGGGTGGGTTTATTAATCATGGGTCTACATTAAACCTGACAGCGCGGCTTTGCATGTGGGACTTCGGATGTATTTTTCACCTGGAAAGCCTGCTTTTACCCAACGTGGTAGGAAATCAAGGGGAAGTAGGCTTTAGGGTTTTAGGGCTCAGGGTTCAGGGTTTAGGGTTTAGGGTTTAGGGCCCTAAGCCCGAAAAACAAAAAAGGCATCCCTACATCCCTCAGCCCAATAACCCTAAACCATAACCCCTAAACCATTATGCCACAATCCTAAGCCTTATATCCCCAAAGCCTAAACCTCATGTCCTTGAACTTTGCACCTTGTATCCCCAAGCCCTAAACCTTATATCCCCAAAGCCTAGACCCAATGTCCCCAAAGCCTAAACCGTATATCCCCAAGGCCTAGACCCTAAACCCCAAACCCTAAACCCCAAACCCTAATCCCAAATCCCTAAACCCCAAACCCTAAACCCCAAACCCTAAACCCTAAACCCTAAACCCTAAACCCCAAACCCTAAAGTATCAGATGGTCGGGTTTCAGGTCACGGTGAGCTTTAAACCAGTCATGACCTCAGTCCGGCCGCGGTTTTCAGGGTTCAGAGAGTTTTAAGGATTTAGGGTTTAGGATTTAGGGTTTAGGGATTAGGGTTTAGGGTTTAGGGTTTTAAGGATTTAGGGTTTAGGGATTAGGGTTTAGAGGCAAGGGTTTAGGGATTAGGGTTTTAAGGATTTAGGGCTTCAGGTCAAGTATTGCAAATTGTATGGTCCTCATTTCAGTGCCTAATTCAAGTATGGGGTAAATGGACTTCAATGGATATAGCCAACTATTCAGGCTTCTACGTTAGGAGTCATTCTGGGTTTAAGGTCTCCAGGGTTAGAGGGTTATGGGTTTAGTGGGCGGGTGGTTCGGGGGTTGTTGGCTCTGTATGGTCTGCAGGGTTTGTTTAGGGTGTAGAAGTTTGGCTCTAGGGCCATAGGTTGGGTTGAAGGTTTTGCATTTAGGGTTGTGGGAGTTGGGCCCGAAAGGACCCTGGGGCTATCTAAGGCATCTAGGGCATGCGAGGAGGACATGGCAGGTGCCCTATGGATGATGTACTATGGAGACGACTTGAAGGTCCACGGGGTTTAATTCGTAGGTATTTGTATTCGGGTTTATAAGCACTCCGAACGGCCCCATTTTACAATTCTAACCATAACCCCAGTCATAAGCTCTAAACCCCGAACCCTAATCCCTACACGCTATATGGCTTAAGAATATGTTGGACAAACTCCCATACGTCTCAGTGTTCCGATTGGCTTTGGATTTAGGCCGTAGGGCTTTACGACGCTATGCTCAGGTTCTGTTTAATGTTGAAGTGAGGCTACCTTATATCAGGCATTCAGGTTTAGGGTCTAGTGTTTTAGGGGTTTACGCTTCCTTGGTTTAGGGGTTTAGAGTTCATTGGTTTAGGGTTTATGGCTTGGCTTAAGTATGGCTATTTGGTAATTACATGAGAAGCGGATTTCATTGCATACTCTTGTTCATTGATCTGGCTTCTTCATTGCCGCAACATCCTGTGGTAGCAGCAGCACATCCTGAGGTAGCAGCAGCGCATACTCATTACGACAGTCGCCTTGTATGGCTGTAGCCTAGAGGAGTACTTCCAACAGACCCTTACAGTGATATTGATAATCTATCAGGCTTCTACATCCTGGTCTGGCAAAATCATGGTTCCCGGCTCGGGTGCAGGGGTTATATAGGAATAATGGAGAAGAAAATGGAAACTACTATAGTATATAAGAGTATATACGGGCTATAGGATTTCAGAGGGATAATGGAAAAGAAAATGGAACCTACTGCTTAGGATTTAGGGTTTAGGAGTTCAGGGTCGAGGGCTTAGCGTTGAACGTGGAAGACTCTTGCTACTACCCAGGATTTGGCTCGTTTCGGCCTGCGCAAAATTGACAGTGATCATGTGAAGCGCGGTCCTCAGAATGGATGTTCCCACAGGGTTAGGGTTTAGTGTTTAGGGCTTAGGGTTGCTTTCAGATTTTGGGGGGATGTTGGATGTAGGTTTTGAAGTGGACCGGCAACCAACGAGGAATATGAGTGCATGTTTGTTTCAGCATGATCCCGCTGGGGAACATTCGGGTCCGGTTTGTTGTTGTATACCCCAAACAAAAGGCGCTAGGGGAACAGGTAGGGATCTCAATCTTTCGGGGTCTTGAGTCATCATATACTTATCCAAAAGCTGTACCACGATAAGTATTAGCCTGAAGCCAAGTACCCTAAACCCTAAACCCTATGCTTTCAAGAAACCCTGGCCAATCCTCGGGTTGGTCATCGTTGAACATCTTCATACTAAATAATCCTTTTCCCCAAGTCCTATCTCGGGTTTTGGGTATTTAGGGTTTAGGGTTTAGGGTTTAGGGTTTAGGGTTTTAGGGTTTATGGTTTAGGGTTTAGGGTATTTAGGGTTTAGGGTGTACCTTAACCTACCAAACCTACTTTCTTGTGGGGTCCTATCGAATGTATAGGGAACCTGCCAAAAAGTAGGTTTGGGTAGGTCAAGGTAAACCCTAAGCCTACACACAACAATAATTCTTTTTGGCTACTAAGTTTACATGGTAGGATCAAAGAATAGTTGGGAGTGTTCGTGGTTAGGAGGTTTAGGGTCCACAGATGGGTTTAGTGTTTATGTGGTTTAGGAATCAGGGTTTGGGGTGTACAGGGTGTAGGAATCAGGATTTGGGATTAATAGGGTCTAGGATTTGGGCTCGAGGCTTGAGCCCTAAGCCTTCAAGTTGTGGGTCTGATTGCAAGCTCCTTATCTGCAACAACAAGGCCTCAAACCCAAGTCGAGGCCTCAAGCCCTAAACCTTAAATCCTAAACCTTAAAACCTAAACCCTATTCCAAGGCCAAAGCAGTTGCCCATCCTGCGCCCTGTAAAACGGGAACACAGATTATATGGATGAGTCGAGCTCGCCAAGGCTTTCAGTCATTATATTTCTTGGGCCAAACTGGTGTTGCTACTACTAGTACTACTGCAAATTTATTAAGACATGGGATTCAGCAACATATAGGGTCAATACAGAGGATACTCAAAAGCAAGATTCTAATCTTTTTTGGAGGAATACAGTCGAAGGAGGGACCTTTTGTGGATAAATAGCCGCATCCTGTGGGCATTCCTGGAGAATCTTGTCAGTACTAGCCGTAGGAAGGGACCCTTGAAAGTGGACATAGGGGTCTCTCTTGTGGTTTAGTATATTCCCGAATATAGTTCCTAGCAAGAAACCTATGTCCATTAACATATGCGGAAACCCTAAAACCTAAAACCCTAAACCCTCGACCCCAAAACCCTAAAAACCTCCAGCCTGCACTTGACCCCGAGCCCTGATCATAGATTCGAAGCCCTACAAGCCCTCGGAGCATCCCGGCACCCCAAACCCAAGAATCTATTGACTTAGGGTTTAGGGTTTAGGGTTCATTGTTCAGAGTTTAGCATTTAGGGTTCAGGGTTTAGGGTGAGGGCTACCCAATTTAATCGTGTTGCAAGTGGAAGGTCCTCAAATGTCTAGATCTTCCCAATCCTCAGTTCGTGGCCCTGTAAAGATCCAGGATCATGAAAGCGCGAGCATTCGATGCCGCAGCATTGGCCCCAGCCAGTAGTCCCAGGGCTCCAAGTAGCCCAATGTAGGTACTATTTGTAGACATTGGGGCCCAACGTAGGCATTCTTTGTAGACATGGAGCCCTCGGGAAGATTGCTTTTGAGGTGTATGCTTTTGCGGGATGTCAGGGTTTAGGGTCGCTGGCCTATAGGCCGCTGAGCCAGTCTTGCTATTAAGGGCGGCCTTTTGGGAGTTCTGCGCGATGATCCCTACTAAATCCTTAAGAGGACCCTCTGATTTCCTGTAGAATCCCAATTAGCTCTGCTAATAGCCCCCTACCTCACTGCACGCATGATAATTAATGTATGAGCTATACTTCAAACTCCAATGGGGTTATATAGGGATTCTGTAGAGGACTACTATTGGGCGTATGAAAAGGGGATACTATATTGAAGATGTTCTTATCAGGGCAGTACGGGCGGGAGTATCATTAGAGCATTGGTACGGGTTCTGGGGCTTGGGGATTGGAACCCAGAATTGGATCCAGAGTGGCTTTCGCTATAGGCTTTTCCATGACCCTTCGCGACTCTCCATATCCAGGAGCTACGCAACCGGGCTCATGTTAGAGGATGATAGTACTCAAAGATCAGAAGAAGGTCCTTTGTAAATTGTCGTTCTCATACGTAACAAGGCTAGGCCCCAGACCCCACGGAAATGGCTTTTCACCCTAAGCCCTAAACCGTGAGCCCTAAACCCTGCACCCTAAATCCTTAGCCCCAGACCATCAACCCTAAATTCACAGCGCGATAACTTTACAGGCTCAACCCTAAGCCTGCACCTCTCCAGGAATGTTCTTGTCTGCTGAGGCTTGCACCAAGCCGGGTATTGCTGTTTACTTCAATGGGAAAGAGCTTCCTACGCAGAATTTCGAGGCGTGCTTGACGCGTTTAAGGGCTTGGGGCTTCAGAGTGGGGGTGGGGGGCGATAAAGCCTAGACCCAACTGTGGACGGAAGACGTGATGCACCACCTAAAGTACTTTATACCTCAATATTTACAGTATTTTGGGGATCCGAAGTGGTGCAAGACTTCCTGCCTCCACCGTAGGGGTAGCCGCCTGCTGTTGATAAGGGATAGAGTCCCCCTTGAGTAGATAGAATGTGGAATTGCGCAAATTCATAATAAAATCCCCCATATACCCCATATCCTATCTACTAAAGGGGGGCTAAACCCTAAACTCTCAACTGGACTATAGATGTTCCAGCTAGCACGCTTGCCGGGACCGACAGTCATGCATGTGCCCAGAGGTGTGTAGGGGGAGATCTGAAGTTTGGGTTTAGGGTTTTAGGGTTCTAGGGTTTTAGGCTGTTAGGCAAACACTTGCAATGACTGTGTCCGACGATCCGTGTGACACTAGCCACAAACATCTTGTGGAATGCGGAAGCAGAAACTATTTTTAGGCTGTTAGGGTTTTAGGCTGTTAGGGTCTTACGGTTTTACGAGGGTTTTGGGGTTGTAGGGTTTTAGGGCTTTAGGGTCTAGGATTTAGGGCTTAGGGGTTGTAGGGTTTTAGGGCCTTAGGGTCTAGGATTTAGGGTTCAGGGGTTTCAGGATTTTAGGGTTGTAGGGTTTTAGGGCTTTAGGGTCTAGGATTTAGGGTTTAGGAATTTTAGGATTTTAGGGTTTAGGCTTTAGGGTTTAGGGGTTCCTGTCAGTTGATCTTTGCTTGATGTTGGGCAGGGGACGCCACGCAGGGTAGAGATTCTGCGGGATGAATTCATACCCTAAACCCTAAAGCTCAAAATCATCCTCAAATCTGCTTGTGAGTTGCTCTTCGACTATTTTACAATGAATCTAAAATCTTTGTTGGTACGTATTTAGGCTCCTATAGTACAGCAATACAGGAGCTGTCTGGGGATTTGGCGTCGAACTTGGAGGATTTGCATCAACTCAGACTCCCAAAGTATTTCATGAGTCCTTATGCCGTTCACAGAATATTTGCTAAACCCGAAGCTCCAAGCCCTGAACCTCGAAACACAGGGCTCAATAGTCTCTAAGCCTAGTTGGGGGGTTCCTTGGCGGTGGCAGGTGGAATCATTGAGGCAGTAAGCATTCCCATGATCTAAATGGACTAAACCCTGGCCCCAAACCGCGAACCAAGAATTACCCGGTTTAGGGTTCGGAGTGGATTGGGCTTTAGGGTTTAGGGTTTAGGCTTTAAGGTTTAGGGCTGCAGGCCCGCTCTCTAAGCCAGTATCCAAGCCCACTGCACGTGAGGATTATACAGCGCTAATTTGGCAACTTGAGTACTTTCTGGGCAGGATTGAGCTGAATTCACGGGATCCATTTCTAAAATCGGACAGCACCCCTACTGCAGCTATGTAAAAGTACCCCTCAATCTCTCAAATGATTATTGCAGGCCCTCGCATTGGATCTTGAAATCCCGACCGACAGATCTCCAGCCAGTAAACCCCATTCCTAGCAACCAACTTTCCACTTCATTCAAGGGTTTCTGGGTTGTACCCCTAAGGTCGTACCCCTAAAAGGCTTAGACCAAGGTTTCCCCAATATGGCCCTAATCTAGCCCTTATATGGGCCAATGTAGTCCCCTAGAGTTTCCTTAAAGGAGGTACAACCCTAGGGGTACAAGCCTGAAACCCTTGATTCATTGTCAGTTTTGTTTTCGATTTTGCTCCCTTGTTTGGTGGCTATCTCTAAACCCTGAACCTGACACATCCCTATTTGAACTGAGCATGCCCCATCTAACCACGACTAAACCCTATAGGACCCTACATAACCCCTTCATAAGCTGGACATAACGCATATAAGCCCTATAAAGCCGTTCTATAAGGCTTGCAGCGCCCCGTGTAGCCTCTATATGTCTATGTTGTAAAACCCCATATAAACCCTTTAAGAAGCGTACCAAAGCCTTATTTCCCTTCCCCAACTCCGCTCAAAAAACCTAAAGTCTAACCCCTTAACCCTAAGTTCTAAACACTGCAAATCCACATGCTAAACAGTCCAAACCCTAAGCCCTGAATCCCTTCATTAAAGCCAGGAGTACTCGAAGCGTCTCCTGGGCAAGACCATGGCTGCACGGGCCTCGAGGGATGTTTCAGGCTTTGAATGGCTTAGCCCAAGTTTAAGCCCTAAACCTGATAGGGTTTAGGCTTTAGGCTTTCGGGCTTTGCGTTTTAGGGTTTTAGGGTTTAGGGCTTTAGGATTTAGTGTTTTAGGGTTTAGGGTTTAGGGGTAGGTCTTGTTCATAGAGTTTAGTGCCCAACATAGGCATTTGTCTTTAGTTTCAGGGCCCCTAACCCATATTAACAAAGGACCCGATCATATTATGAGTCCTATGGGGTTACCAAAATCTTTGCCGTAGCTGTAAGCCTGACCTCCATTAAGGTTTACAAAACTTAGCTGAGGGGTTAGGTTATTCAGGGCTTTAGGGTTTAGGGTTTAGGCTTTGGTTGTGGGTTAAGGCTAAATGTTTAGGGCATACGGTTAAGGGGTTTGAGGCTGGTGGTTGAGTCGAGTGTTCATTCAGGGATCACGTCTGAGGCTGGACCCAGCTGAGCCTGTAAGTTCTATCTTCTTTCCAAATATACATGGAGAGATAAACCCCGCAAGTATGTAGAAATCCTGAACCCTAAACAGTAAAACCCTAGCGCCTAAATCGTAAACCCTAAACCATTAAACCCTAGGCCCTAAACCCCTTTAGCCTTAAGCCCCAAACCCCTAAAACCCTAAACGGCTGATGGCATTATATTATGATTCTCATAAACAAAAACACGGCACACAGTGCATAAAATGTGAAGTTCTTATTCCTAGGAAGAGCTTTGCGCACCCAGTTGCTGGTGACTTTGGTGCTGGGGCCTGGTTACCCCTGGCCTCACTGGTACTGCAGGAGCTAAGACATTTGGGGGCGGAAGCAGGTGATCCTATCTCTTTCACCAGATTTATCGAAGAGTGCCAGCTTGTTGCGCTAAACACCTACTACTCTAAGCCTCCTCATACCTACTTCGGCGTCCGTTGACTTATGCCGGAAGTATTGGCCGTAGCTCATGGAAAATCCTAGCCCCTCCATCTTGCCCTAAACCCTGAAACCCTAAGCCCTAAAAACCCTAAACCCTAAAACCCCTAAAACCTCAACACACTAAAACTCTTAAAGCCTTAAAGACACCAAAAACACTAAATGCCCTCAAGCCCCAACACCCTAAACCTTAAAAACCCAAAACACAACCCCTAACACCTTAAGCACCTAAAACCTCTAAAGCCGTAAAGCCCTAAAGCCCCCTAAAACCCCTAAAGCCCTAAGCCTGCGGCTTGAGGGGTCCCAGGCAAGCCGCAGGCCCTGGGATGGACCCCCAGCATTTGTGGAAGGATAGAAATGACCAGAAATAGTATGGGGCTTAGGGGTGAGGGTGAAGGGTTTAGGGATTTAGGGTTTGGGGTTTTTGGGTTGAGGGCTTGGGGTTTAGGGTTGAGGGTTTAGAGGTTAGGGTTTAGGGCTTGGGGTGTTGGGTTTGGGGTTCAAGGTTTAGGATATCGGGTTTGGGGCTCAGGGTTTAGGGCGGGGGTTTAAGCGTGACTTCTAGGGATATTAGTCATTACATTAGGGTCCTCGTATATTCCCATTATACCAATATTACACGGTGGGGGGCCCTCCCAAACAACAAGTATAATAAGCAAGTCAGTGCTCCTGGCTGTCAGGGTTTAGGGCTTAGGGTTTAGGGCTTGGGGTTTGGGGTTTAGGGTTATAGTGGTAACAGAAGGTTTATATAGGGGTTTGGGTGGGATGTGGTAAGGCCCTGTATATATTCATATATGTGAACCCAAGCATCGTTTCTACAATCCCTTGTGGTCACTGTTAGGAGGCTGTTGGCCTGACATAGCCTCAAATGCTTATGCTACTAGGCAACCAGACTCTAAGGCAACTACTAGAAGTAAGTTCCCATGTAGGGACGATATACATTTTATACAAATCCCCATGGTCCCAGTGTACCCTTTACATGCCCTTTGTACAAAGTCCCACCATTGCCTCCTATAGTTGGTCCTAATCAAGGGTCCAAGTGCCTGAGCCTTTTTTGGGGGATTGGTCGTTGTTAGGGTAGACGCTAAATCATATTAGACTGTCGCATCAAAAGCCCCTATCCGCTTACGTCGACCCCTCAAAACAGAGGCCAAGGCACCTTGCTAAAGGAATATACCGAATATACCTTGGATGATACATACTACGACTCAATTGAGAGAAGACTTTCAAGCTCACATCTACCAACAAGGTCACGAAGGTCCTCGATGCCGAAGGCAACGTGCGCGCAGAGGTGGACGCGTCACAGGGTTTATAAAGGGAGTGACGTGGGAACCCCCAAGAATGTAGTATGAATATAGCAGGAACATACCTACCAGGGTCTTCCTACTCATAGTATCTTCCTATTTATTCCTACTATATTCTTGGGGTTCTAAACCCTAAACCCTAAACCCTAAACCCCTAAACCCTAAACCCTAAACCCTTCAACCCTAAACCCTAAACCCTAAACCTGATTTGGGTTCCCCTTTCATTCCCTTTAGCTTGGGGATGAGGGTTGAGGGAACACCAGAGTTGGACCACAGCCTCCCAGGCATTTCAAAGTCTTCGGTTAAGTGGAAGAGTTTCGTAGAAACTGGACAGACCAATTTCCTTTAGGGTTTAGGGTTTAGAATTTAGGGTTTAGGGTATAGTTGGCTTCTTAATCCCCAAGTGGAAATTCGAAGAAATTGGGTCATATCCTCTGGGCTACAAGCTTCCGTATGGTATGGGAGTTTGTCGGGATGGTCCCTACACCATGAAACCTAAACCCTAAACCCCAAACCCTCAACCACCATCCCAAACCTTAAACCCTAAGCCCTCAACCCTTAAACAATAAACCCTTCAACCCTAAACCCTTCAACCTTTCAACCCTAAACCCCTAAGGAAACCATGCCTATTCGGACTTCTTGGTATCAGGAATTCAGGATGAGGACGCAGCCTGGGGCTTTAGGGCTGAGGCTTTCAGGTGGTTTTGGGGCTTAAGGTTTAGGGTTTAAGGGCTTAGGGCTTAGGGTTTCAGGTTTAGGGTTCAAAGTTTAGGGTTTAAGGTTTAAGGTTTAGGTTTTAAGGTTGAGGGTTGAAGGTTTAGGGTTTAAGGTTTAAGGTTTAGGGTTTAAGGTTGAGGGTTGAAGGTTTAGGGTTTAAGGTTTAGGATCTAGGTCTTTGGGATTAGGGCTTAGAGGAAGCAATCAAACCACCCCCTCCAGACCTTGATGCCCAAAGACTGAGTCCCATCTGCCCTAATACCCTCGAATTCGCGACCCTCGTTAGTTAAGGGTTTAGGGTTTCATCCGTAGCTGTCTTAGAGTATCCCTACTACAAAGCCTCGCAAGCCCTATTCGGGCTCCATTGCCAGGACCCAGGAACAGGTAGAGGCAATGGACTGGAACCCATAGGGTTCAACCCTTAGATGCAGAACCCTATGCTTTGAATTCCCAAAACCTTACATTGGGACCCTAAACTCAAATCCAGAACTTGACTCCAAGAAGTCTCAACACTGAATTCCCATCCGCGAACGCTGAATCTGTGAACACAAATCTTAAGCCCAAAGCCCTCGACTCAAAAAAACCCAAACCTTGAACCGCTACACCCCAGCTATTCCCAAACCTAGGCCCAGCATTACATGCCTTCATAGCCAGAACAAGAGGAGTCGTGAATAAGTTATAAAATACATCATTTTCCACTTGTTCAAATGCATCTCAGCTCCTTCCAACACAATCTACGAAAATGCCTCGCCTGAAACCCTATACCCTGAATCCCATGCCCCTTACACCCTAGAACCCCTAGATCCCTAAAACCTACAACACTTCATCCCTCGAACCCCTAAACCCTTAAAGGCCCTACATCTCCTTAAACCCCTATAATCCCATAATTCCCAACCCTAAACCCTAAACTGCTACACCCTAAACC
>CAJNIZ010043060.1:74652-91287 GCA_905231905.1 Symbiodinium pilosum
GGGTTTAGGGGTTTAGGGGTGGGGCTTCGGTTTTCAGGGTTCAGGTTTTAGGGGTAGTGCTTCGAGTTGTTACCCATTTCTCGAACAGCTCCAACTGCGGCTGTTCCCAGGCAATCACTTCACACCAATGTTAAAGGCCACGCCCACCCGTAATAGTCAATATATGGCCCTACAAGATATAGTGTCTCTTAAGGAAGAAGCCCTACAGCAAATCCCAAACCCTATGCCCAAAGTTTTAAGTGAGGGGAGGAGTACTGCATTGATACCTCGTCTCCAAGCCATGCGCCATTCGCTTTGATTACCACAACCCCCATATGCTATCCCCCTAGGTTCCCTCAATTTTTCAAAAAGCCGTAAGCCCTAAACTGATGAATTGTGAGCCTGAGGGGGGTGGTAGGATGTGTGTGTTTCACAGCTAGACAAATTTGGAAACAGAAGATATGCATCCACATATCTCAGCTCTGGACATAGTAACGCTGCCTAGTTATCTCAACAAGGTTAAGGTGTAGGTATTAAGGTCACTGCGGATCTAAACCCTCCAAGGCTTTGTCAATGGCATGCGTTGCAGTCGAGGAACTCACGCAACCGGGACGCAAGAAGTAGTGACTGTTCTTTCCAAATGTGTCCATTGCAGCAGGGCTTAGGGCTTCAGAAGTGGCGGTTTGTATGAGCAGGGGGACCCCAATATCGACCCAAAAAAGTTATAATCCTTATCATGGGAACCCCCAAACTGGTACCTCTGAGGAAACCCTGAACCCTCAACCCTAAATCCTTCAGCCCCCATGAGCTGCAAAGTGCTTCTGTTCTTTCACAGACTGGCCTGAAAGTCATGACTGGCACTCGCTTTCTGGAAGCCACCCTGCACCCTAAACCCTACAAGACCACACCTCAACCCTAAATCCTGAACCCTAAACACCTAAACCCTAGACCCTAAACCCCCTAAACCCTCAAACCCTAGACCCTAAACTGTATGCCCTACACCCTAAGCCCTATAAGGCCTAAACCTTGCTGATAAAGGGCCTGCGGAATTTCTTGGGGCCAGCAAACAAGGAGGCGCATAAGTATAGTCCCACTTAAAAGGATAGAATATGGGCTTTAGGGTAGAGACCCTTTTAAGATAGAGTATAGGGTATAAAGGGGTCTTATCATGTGTTTAGGGAATTCCATGTTCTACCTACCTGAGTGGGACTATAAGCACTCTCTCAGACTAGCCTATGACCTCCCTCGACCCTAAACCCCTTTAAGATCGCCTCAAATCTCCCAATATCGGGCCACATTACAGCAATCTCAGGCGACCTCACCCCAAGTGATGGTTTTATATAAGCAATGGTCCGGAAAAGTCGTAATGTGAGATATAGAGAGTTCAGCTAGCCAGAAGTGCGGGCACTTTAATGTGCGGCTTGCATCCCAGTCAGGAGGGGAGCTTCCATGTAGGGACCTCACTTGGAGGTTCATGGAAATTAGTAACTACTTATACCTGGGCTTTTAACCCTAATTATAACTCCCCTAAATGGGCTTATAGGGGTTACCCCAATTATAAGTAGGGTTATAACCCCAGTTATAAGTAGTTACTAAGTCCCATGAACCTCCAAGTACACAAGCCTTATATGCCCGTTATATAAACTGCTCATGATCCCTGAGTACCTTTGCATAAACGTCATCAGTTGAGTAGTATTTTATTTGGAGATACTATGGTACCCAATATAGAGTAAGATTATATCCTCCTTTTGGGTTATCTTACTAGGTTCAACGACCAAACAAATTGTCATCAATTGAAAGGTTCCCTCCTGTAGTTGGTCCTGCAATGTGGGCCCTTTCACGTGCCTTGACATGGCATCATCGGGTTGAGGTCTCAACAGATCAAGGTTCGCAAAATAGGCTGGGAAATTGTGGTAAGGAAGGGCTACGATCCAACTGTGGTTCTTGACACCCTAAACCCTGAACCGCATCTTCTTGATGTATGGGCTGTAGTCTAAATTCCTGAAAGGGGATTGTGTATGGGGTTGTGTAGGGGGGATACCAGGAGTTTAGTACTAAACCCTAAACACATAAACCCTAAGCCTAAACCCTAAACCCTAAACCCTGAATTAGACTATAGCTTGTATAGGTTTGGAGGGGGACCTCTTCACTGACTTAATCCCGAATGGCTCTGAATGCAAAACGCTTGGCTTAAACTGGCGCGGGCATTCCACAACACCTGTAGGGTTTAGGGTTTAGGGGTTTAGGATGTGTAACAGGACCGCCGAGCTTGCGACAAGCACCTTTGCAATAAAGCTGTTTCGTGCGGCATACGTGTAGTACCAAGCACTCGTGACAAAGGTATGTAACAACAGACAGCAACGAAGGGGTATGTAAAAGAGGTTGGGGGTGGGGCCTGACGACAAGACAGGTTCTGATTCACAGCCACATATCCCTAGACCTAGAGTCTCGAGGGCGTCCTGTTTTACGAAAGACCCACATAGTTTCTTCTGCAGGGTATGCCAAGCCCTAAGCCCTGAATCCTAAACCCCTCAATCGCGGCCTGCTGCACCCTAGCCTAAACCCCAAAGCTCTGATCCCCCACCAGAAAGTGTAAGCCAGCTCGACATGTAGGCGTATCCCACGCCCCTAAATTGGGGAAATTCATCCCAGGACCCTAAACCATAGGGTTTAGGGTTTAGGGTTTAACCATACCCTAAACCCTAAACCCTAAACTCTGAACCCTAAACCCTACCTAAACCTACCAAAACCTATTTTATTGCAGTGTCCCATTACAATCCCTAATAGAGAATTTATAGTGAACCTACAACAGAGTAGGTTTTGGTAGGTTAAGGTATACCCTAACTAAACCCTATAGCCCATGCCCTGCTCTAAAAGAACAACTCGTAAGCCTAGATCGACTACGCTGTGAAGCAGCTGTCGGAAAGCATCGCTCGTATGGCCGTTGAAGGCTTCCCCGGTAAGAGTCACAGGTTGGTGTTTGTACTGGCTTAGGGTTTAGGGTTGAGGGTTCAGGGTATATAGGGTTTGGGGTATATAGGCTAAGAGGTTTAGGTTTAAGGTATAGGGTGTAAGGTTTAGAGTACAGGTTGTTGTTTTTGTTTAAAGCTTTGTGTTGCAATTAGTGACCTCACCCCAATACTCATAGTGCCGTTGGCTTTCTGGAGGAAGGGGTTTAGGATGTCACTTCGGGGCTCAAAACCCTAAACCCTAAACCCCTGGTCATAACGAGAACGGAGGTCGCACGAAAGGACATGATATCGAGATTAACTGACATGTCCCCCCCCCGCACACTGCAGCCCTATTTGGGCTTCATAAGCCCACGTTATACATGAACAAGCCCTGTGGGGAAGGTTTCTGGGGCTTTCGTGAGGGGCCGTACATGTCTGGAGACACCATAGCAGGAGGGATGCAAATTGGGAGCTAAAACCGATGTTGGGACTATCAGACTATCCCCTTATGTGCCCAAGATGGAAAGCAAGTTTGGGACAAGGAAACACATCAAGTAGACGGTAGCCAGAGGAATATCTTAGGAAAGAAAGAGAGACAGAAAGAACGACAAAAATGCCACAGGCACTTCGAAGCCAACGCCCGCGATGGCCGGGACACCTGCGAAGTAAATGAGCTACTGTCAATGTTTTGGTTCCCAAGGAAATACATGTGGGTCCCTTCGGTAGTTTAGTATAGTTCCATTGATTCTATGGGAAATGTTGACTGTAGCTGCCCCTTTTCTGCCTCTTATATGAATTCGTTTTATGGGGAACTCTCCTCCATTGGTTGGTCCCAATAAGCTGCAGGCTTAGAAGGTGTCAGGTTGCGGATTAAAATCGAGATTCAGAGTTTAGGGTTTAGGGGCTTAGGGTGTAGGGTTTAGGATTTAGGTGGGCAAAGGATGTTGGTATTTACTGCTACGTACTACCTGGAGGCCCCCATGTAGAACTTTGACTGTTGTTGGTAACGTTCTTGGCTTCCAGCTCATTGTTTTACCCAATCTTGAGGTCCACGTAGTAACAGGCTTTGCTACAACAGTTTATATGGTTGCTAAAGGGATTGTGCCGGATGCATTTTTCTGATGTCTTCTGACAGGGAACAGAAGATGCTTCGCCCAGGTGTTTAGATTTGTTGGCACGTTCGTTTTGCCCTAAACCCTTAAAACAAAACAAATTGCCTTTCTCAAGACACCACTCTTTCAGGCTTCCTCCTCTCCAACTCTACTCACATCGTCGCTTAAGATTCCTGTACGCAGTCGTGTTGGCTGTGAATTTCGCACAGAACTTGCCAGAACGAAAAAGTGAACTAACGCCGCAAAGACCATCACCCTTTTACAGGGTGTGTGGTTGTATATGGAGTTTTTCTGAATGACCCCTCCCCCCCCCCACATAATAGCAAGCGGAGGCAAACCCCCAACCTGACATTCTATACCCCCACCCCCCACACTTCCACACCATCTCTCATTCCAGCTAACACAGCAACCCATCCAAAACCACAAGCTCGAACTCCCAAATCCCAATATCCAAGCAATAATCCATAACACAATCCAAACCACAAAGTCATTTCCCAAAACCGGCAACAAGTCCAAAACACAATCCGAAAACCAAAGCAACCCAACAACTCCTACCCTCAACTGTAGTCCCTAACGAAGTCTGGGGTCAGCGGCCCTAATCGAAAGAATCCCAAAAGTGTTACTGTAGTCCTGAAGTGGGGCAGCCTTACGAGGCCTTCGCAACATGCCTATTCTACAAATGGGGGTTTCCCAAAATTAGGGGTACCATTTTGCGGGTCCCCACAATAAGGATTATAGTATATTGGGTTCTACATTGGGATCCCCTATTTTGGGAAACTATCAAATCTTGATCAGGTACGTAATGAAATTATATGCGTGTTTATCCATCTCATTATCGTGTAAATGGTTGCTAATCCTTGCGGTGCTTTGCTTTCCATACTTTTCTTTTCTCGCTTCAGAAATGTCTGTTGTCCTCGCAACTAAACAAGCCTGAATGGAGGACAACACCAGTACGAAAGGCGATGTGGAAGAATCTTTTAGGAAGACTGCTGAAGAGAAAAGAAACCCAGAAGTGAGATCAATTTTGCAGCACCTCACACACATTCTGAACATCTGCTGGATTTTTTTGGTAGTAAAGATGATATTGAGAAGAAAACATGTATGATAGCAGTGATTTTCTGGATATCTAGTAAGTGTGCTACTGTTATACCAAATAGAACTAAAGAGCCACCTGATGTATTAGCGAGTAAATGCAAGGACTACAAAAATGGCGGAGAAACCAAAGATACCTTATAGCGACAAAGAGGGGGGGTTCGTACAGCAAACCAATCATAGAATATTTGGAGGATGAAAGGATTGAGGTACATAGAGCAAGAGTACATCCAGCATTTGCTGTGCAGTTCATACGATCATACAAGGCTATGTTGTTTAAGCAGGTTGGAGCAGATTAAATTAGGCAAGCAACGCAGACGGTGGATAGATCTTCATTGGGAGACATAATTTGTCTATCAGACTAGCATCGTGTCATCTGCAAATACTACATTGACCCCATTACATTCAACAAACAGAACAAATCATGATAAGCTACTACATTGTACACAACTTCATAAGCGAAACACAGCAGACCACATCCCGAAATACATCTAGGGGACAGTGTTAAAGTCGTTCGCGAAGAAGGTACTAGTGAGCGGGAAGCACCAGAGGGTGGGTGGAATCTCCCGAAAAATGCACGAATCGAGCAAAAGGTACATGGAACGACCACTTCTTAGAGGGCTGATAGTAGCGGTTTAGGGTTTAGGGGGTTTAGGGTTTAGGGTTTAGGTGAACCACTGCAGGTGTAAAGCCCACTCTAATCAAACTTTTCCTCCCCCCTGTTGGATTGTTGCGACATGTTACCTGCATATTTCATTTGCGTATGTAAGCATGATCTATGCGCTTCTAACAGCTGCCTACACATGATTTTGGAATTGCCCAGAGGTGCTCCACTCCGTGTGTTGATACTAAACATCCTGCATAACCTTGGTATACTCTTGGGTTTAGGGTTTAGGTACTATGGTACCCTTGTTCCCAAGGTTTAGGGTACCTAGGGCCATGCAAGAATTTTAGTATCCACCGTAGAACGTCTGTTTGTAGTTTCTCCGATGAATGGAGTCACTGATTTGAAGAGCCGCAAGGCTCCGGCCTCATAAGGGCTTAGGGTCTAGGGTTAAGGGTTTCCATAAGGGCCTCCAAAATGATTTTAATTTTTTTGGTTACCATAATCCCAATAACAACCGACAATTGTAATTTTTAGTGGGGTTCTGAGGCCAGTTTAGGTTTAGGGTTTAAACAATAGCAACAAGAATCATAGCGCTGCTCACAACCCTCAGCCCTAAGGCCTGTAAACCCTGAACCCGAACCCTCAAAACCCTAATCCCTAAACCCCTATAATTCCTGTATAACTCCTATATCCCTACAACTCCTGTACAACTCCTATTTGAGCTAAAGTCTAAACTCCTCAAAGGGGGTTATGTAGGGGATTATATAGGGGAGTATTATAGGGGTTTTTAAGGGGAGTACTAGGTTTTTAGACTATGGCTCATGTAACCCAATTGTCCACTACAGTTAGTTTTCATTCCTGCGTTCCTAAGAACCCAGAAGCAGGCGAGGATCCTCAACCCTAAACCTTAAGCCCTTGACCCTAGACCCAGAATCCTTAAACCCATAACCCTAAAACCCTAAAACCCTAAAACCCCAAACCCTAAACCCTAAACCCTAAACCTAAGGTGAAGCAGTATCTCAGAGTGGTGGTGAAGGTGTTGGTTGACAATCCAGTCGGCATCCCAGGTTACTTACTTTTTAGTTGACCTGGATCTAAACTCCTTGAAGGGGGGTTATATCTATATCTATATGTATATATTATATAGGAGTATTTGGGGAGTATTATAGGGGTGATTCAGGGGGATGCTAGGAGTTTAGACTATAGCTCAAGTAAGTACCATTGTCCCCAAGGCAGGGCTTAGGGGCTTAGGATATAGGGGTGTAGGGTTTAGGGATCAGGGTTTAGGCGTTCGGGGGTTCGTTCAGGGGTTCAGGGTTCAGGGTTTAGGGATGCAGGGTTTAGGGTTCAGGGATTCAGGCTTTGGGGGTTTAGGGTTTAGACCTAGATTCTATCCTTTTAGATATAATGCTTTCTAAGAAGAACTAAATCTTACTTGGTTCACCACAAAACAAACAGTAGCTAGCTAGATCTGACCCATCTCTAGGAAGAGGTACGGGCTACGGTCTAGATTGTGATAAAGTGTTGGGGTTTAAGGTTTCTTGGTTGGGTTCAGGCGTTGAGTCTCAAGGTTTAGGTATTGGTGTTCGGAGTTGGGGTTCAGGGGTAGGGGTCTAGGGTTTAAAGCTGAGAGCTAGGACTATAAGTACTGTAATCTTGAGACGTTTCCCGAGGGATTAGAAAGGGGACTATTATAGGGGACTATAGGAGTCTAGGCTACAGCTCATATTAGGGTTTTCTGTTCCCAGGCTCATGGAGTCAGCCTTGCTTGCGAAATGGCGAAGTGTTGGGTCCGTATGAGGGCCAGTTAGGGATCTTCCAGGAAGGGCTTTCAGGGACCCTAAACCCTAAACCCTAAACCCTGGGCAGACGCTACGTCCCGCGAACCTCCATGTGTCAAGAGCCCCCCATGTACGAATCTCATAGTTGGCCGGGTTTGAGAAAATGGGTAGTTAAGGACTTATGGATGTTTAGGGTTTAGAGGTTTAGGGTTTAGGGGCCAAACGCTCCAACAGAAAAACACAAAGGAACATTACTGGCCTACAAAGCCTGCTTCTCAAAAATGTCTGCCTGATCCTGTGTTCCTACTGTGGCCGAGAAGGAGAGTGGTAGGTCAGAGACATGGTAAAGGCCTTGGACAGATAGCATGGAATCAAGTTTGAGAGAAAGATCTTCACCAGGTCGCCACTTGGCAAAAGCGACAAGGTGTATGCAGTCCTGAGTCAATCCTGTGGCATCTTGGTGGATGACAGGGCAGACATCTGCAAGGATGCCTTGTCAAAAGACTGATCGAAACATCATGCATGGGCGAGAATATCGTGGACGAAGAGCAACACAGACTTCAAGAAAGTTGCTGATGCCATTTTGGGGGAGTTTAGGGGGTAAGGGTAGTCCCTAACGGGGTAGCTAGCTTAATAATTCCCAGTACTCGTCAATCTTCCGTGGTATTCCCGAAGCTCCCCAAGGTTCCGCGCTTGAACCACACCGCTTAATCATGGGTTTCCCAATTACCCGTGTATACACTTGAAGGTGGTCTGTAGGCTTGGAAGGGGCCCCAAAAAATCTCGGAAATCGATTGGGGAAATCCGCAAAACTGTTCAGACCAAGAACAGTTTGGGAGAGGCTGTTGGTGCCAAGAATGGAAGCTGAATGCAAGGTCAGGTTGAGACTCTTAGGGTGGGGTTCGGCTGCTTGAGCACTAAAGCCCCAACCCCCAACCCTAGGGCTTACGGTCAAGGATTTAGGGTCTGAATTAGGTCTTTGGGTTAAGGATTTTGGGTTGGGTTAAGGATTTAGGGTTTAGGGTTAAGCATTTAGGGTTTAGGGCTCAGCGGCTTAGGGTTTAGGATTTAGGGGTTAGGATTGAGAGACGTATTTCTTTGCAACATGGGCCCCTACAAAGACTGCATCTCCAACTAGCTGCTGATTGCAACTCCATCAACAACTACTCGCGGTCCTTCGGCTCTCTGTACCTCCTGTGTAGGGTTTATTGGTTTCGGGGTTTAGGGTGTAGGGGTTTCGGGTTTCAGGGGTTTAAGGTTTAAGGCCTCATATGGGGTCATATTGGGAGAGATCTTTCAGGTGTACGACTTTAGTGGTACAATCCTGGAATTCTTTGATTGGAGCCATCACCTCTCATCGTAGAACTCACTGGTTGCCAAGGCAAGTTAACCGCATAAGGCATTCCCAGGGTCGTCCGTGTATCAGCTATTATCTAAACTCCTTAAAGGGGGTTATATAGAGAACCCAACCATCACTTGCATTCCTATTTCCTTACTAACCACCAGCAATAAGACCTGTAGCTCATTGGGTGCTAGGACCCTAGACCACACAATCCCAAATCCTGAGCCCAAAACCTTAAAACCCTAAACCCCATCCCTACATCCCGGTATGTCCCAAGGACCCCTTTTAAGAGAGACCCGAGCGCCTGCGCAAGGATTTCGACTCCCAGACGAAGACAAGGCTTACGACTACAACCATGAAGTTGGGTGCGGTACCCAGATTGGGTTCACGGTCAGTTTAGGGTTTAGGGCTTATATGGGGGTTTATATAGGGACTATAGGGTTATGTAGGGGCTTCATAGGGATAATGGAAAAGGAAATGGAAACGACTATTCAGGACTTAGGGTTTGAGGGTTTGGGGTTTAGGGCTTTAGGGTTGAGGGGTTTAGAGTTTATGGTTGTGGGGTTTAGGGGTTAGGGTTCGGGAGTTTGGGGTGTGGGGTTTAGGAGTTTTGAACCCTAACCGCTGAACCCTCATTTGGGGAGGCAAGCCTTACTTGAAGATTCATGGGATTCAGAAATAGCTAAGCACAATGTCATTCAGAAGAATGTGAGTCGGGTCACGAGCTCAGCTATAAATGCTTACTATGTCCCATGAACCTTTAAGTACCCCTAGCCACGCACTTTGGGGTCTAGGGCTTAGGGTCCACATAGTCGTGAGTAAGTGTTATCCTTTGATTTCAGGGCCCAAGTAAGGCAGATCCCAGGTTAAGGCCGGTTTTGGTTTCTGGTTTATATAGGGTTTTAGGGTTTAGGGTTCCGCTATATCACCTCTCCAACAGTTCGCCCGAGATTTATCTTAACATACTAGGATGTGGCAAGAAGATATTTCCGCCGGGCAAAATTCTGGGAGACTACCTGTGTTTTCCAAGAAAGACTACCTGTGTTTTCCAAAAAATTCGCAGAACCGCGCATGGGTTACTGCCGACAGCAGTGGATATGGTGTCAAGATTTTGCCCTAAACCCTAAACCCTTTTTGCCCCCTAAATAGAGAATGCTCTAAGGGACCGTTCTCTCGGAGAGCTGATAAATGACAATTCAACCACCCTACACCTTGGGTACTGCACCCCCCAGTAACAGTCTATATTAGGGGTCCTATTAAGGGCTATATTTTACCATATTATATTATGGAACTGTTACTGAGAACCCTGAACCCTAAACCCTAGTCAAACCCTGCAGATGTTCAAGGGAACAGTGGAGCAGCAAGCAGTAATGGGATCGTCTCAGGAATTCCTTAAATCAAGGGGTTTAGGGTTTAGGGTTTAGGGTCTGGGGTCTGGGGCCTTTATTGGGGGTTCCCTACATATCAGGGGCCATGTGATTCTTAAACGAATACCAACCACCTTAAACCCTAAGCATTTAAGCCCCGCCCTTTCGCAAACTGACAAAGGGCCCTACGCAAACACCTGCCCTTGGAGGGTTTCGCCACTTAGAACCGCAAAAATGATCGGGTATGGAGCATATCAAGTCGTGCACGGATTCATCTGGCTCGCATTATAACCCCAGGCAGCCCCACCATTAACTGATCCCATTGTAGTTTCCATTTCATTTTCCATTATCCCCTTTGTAACTGTTGTACTGTGTCGCCCTCACCCCCCGAGCAGAAGTATCCTGACGATTCCTTTTCCCCAGGATTCGACTTTGTTATTCCGACGGACTTTGTGACTGAAGTTGCTGAGTGCCTTGACTGAGAAGGGTATTGGTTCGACAATGAGGTTATAGTTATATATATATATACATATGCGGGACTATACAGGGATAGTCAGAGGGGATTTTCTTGAGTGGCTTGGGTAAAGATATCTGTGGGCGCTCTCATGTGATTAGGTTTTGTGATAAAGGTGCAAAGCTTCGAGGTGCAGCACGCCAGTGTTCCTGTCTACCTAGAGGCAGTAGGTGCAACCCTAAGCCCTATCGTCGACTTTAGGGTCTAGGGTTTAGGGGTTTTGTGGACTTTTAATGGGTGGGGGCAGGACCCAAGCCAAAAGCATGGCTTGCAGACTTTGGGGTTCAAAGTACGTAGTGCGCATGAATTGGAGCCCAAAACCCAAAACCCTACACCCTAGTTTGAAGCCCCACAGTTCAACTCCTGGCTGGAATAGCTCCCCTGTGTCCACTGCATGCTTAAAAAGGTTAGAGCTATGGACGCCCGCCCTGAAGCTTTTTACGCACCCTCATTAAGCGTACATATACGACATATAGTGGTTATTGGTACATAAGGAAGGATCCAAGGGTCAAGGGCCAATGCTTGCCCATGGTTTCAGCCTTAGAATGTTGCGTCCTGCAGCAATGGCCGGTTTTACCAAACGTGGTTTTAGGGTTTACGTAGGGTTTACAGATTACTCTGCAACTTACCCGCAATGTGCTCCAAGGCCCTGTTCAAATTAGGTACCCCTAAACCCTAGCTAAACCCAGGTAACCCTAGAAGGCAGCCCTTGCATTATGCTATTCATTGGTGGCAGCTGTTAAGTGTGTAGTATGTTATTTGGGAATGCGACGGTACCCATCATAGAGTAAGATTATATCCTCCTTTTGGGGTATAGTATCTTATATAAGGAATATAATCTTACTGGGTTTAACCACCAAAAAACGCTACTCAAGTGTTGTTGCTTTGGGCTGTCCTCTGAAGTCCTCTGGTTAGACAAGGACTTGCAGGGCTCAAAGTATAAGACTGCACAGTCAGCTACCAATATGTTAGGCGCGGTTTAGGTTTTAGGCTGCCCCCCCGCCCCTTTGTAACAGTTGGAGAATGTGAAACATATGATTGTTTACACCCGTTAATATGACCCATATACACTGTTACAGGTGGGCCAATGTTATCCCAGGCTGAGGGTTGAGGAATGAGGGTTTAGGGTGTTGAGGGTTTGCTGTAGGAGCCGAAGTAATCCGTTTAGGGTCGAAGGTTGAGGGTTTAGGGTCCCATCACAGTCACAACCCTTGTACAACCATAATAAAGCTACCCGATGCTTTGCTTAAATGACAGGAGCCCTCTATGTTTCCAGCACGCATGCATTTTTACCCTAAACTTTCAACCCTAAACGTGCGGATGTGAAGAAGCGATTGCAAGAAACTCGTTGAAGGAGCTGCCGGATGATCCCTAAACCCCCAACCCTACAAGCAAATGACTGCCTTGCATGGACGTACCCCTTGGAGCTACTTGTGGCAACTCATTGCAGTCCTGGTCCCTTCCCTAGTAGACTCTCCCATGACTGAGCGAAGACGGGAGTTTAAGCACCCAGAACATTGACCGTAGCTCACACAGGGCATTCTCAACTTTGGGGCTTGAGGCGTAGGGGTTTTACATGGCTTCACATATCCCTATATGAAGCCGATATCACCTGCATATGCCTCGATAATCCCCATCTATCCCCCTTAAAGGTTTCCCTTTTAAACCTCTGCTGATAAGCCTGGTGTCCAGTGAAGGTTCCGACCCGACGACTCAACTTGGGGAACCGTCAGAACCTAGAGGCGGTTTAGGGTTTAGGGTTTAGGGTTTAGGGTAGTCTGAGGTTAGAAGTATGGACCCCTAATATGGGCCCTTAGGCCTTTTAGGGGGATTGTAAGGGCCCTTAAGGGTATAGGGTATACAATAGGTATATCAGGACCCCAGGGTTAAGGGCTCATACTAGGGGCCCATGGTTTTAACCTTAGAGGTAGTGTCCTGTCAGCTTTATCAGTGCCACAGGGCTTCGTCTGATCCTCTCCTACTCCTCGGTCTCCTCCTACCATGGGTGTTTCCAAAATACGGGGCCCACCCTAAACCTAAACCTGACCATAGTGCCCTCATTTTTGTAAAGCCGAGACCTCACTGGAGCCCCACAACAGGGATCCCCCATAGAATCGCAACGCCTGATATAAAGAAACACAAAACCCTAAAAGAAACCCTAAACCCTAAAAACCCTAAAAACCCTAAAAACCCTAAATCTCAAACCTAAATCCTAACAACCCTAAATCCTAAACAACCCAAAGAACCGCAAATCCTTAAACAAACCAAGAACTCGAAGCCATTATCCCTGGTTTCTTCAAGCCCCATCTTGCTGAGGTTAGGTGTGCTACAAGCGGCCATCCGTGCCAGCCAGGCGCAAGCAGGGAGCCAGCTGGGTGATCCTCCAAGACTTGGGAAAGGGTTATAGGGTTTGGGATTTCGGGTTTAGTGTTTTGGGTATACGGGTTTCAGGTTTACTGGTCTAGGGTACTGGGGTTCAGGGATTTAGGAAATTCTGTGAAAGTCTGGAAGGTATTAGCATGAGGGAGATCAACTGGCAATGACTTCGGAAGATGAAAAGGAAGCTAGGATTATGTATAGTGACTGGAACGATTTCAGGGATTTGTGAGATTGCGAACGGATTATTGGGGTACCAGCTGAGAAGTGATTTTACAAGCTTCGGCATTTCAGATGTGAAGAAGTTCCCAACTCCTTTCTTGCGGGCCTTATGAGCTTCATATATTGGAGAGCATCTACGGAGTTAGGCCCCCATTCAGTTATAGTGCCATAAGGCGCCCATCAGTCATAGTCATAGCCTTTATACAAGTAAGTAAGTCTATTTTAAGAGATTCTCATATCAGGGGCGCCCTCACTTTGTAAGGACAGCAGTATGGCATGACAGGACAATGGATTAATCTGACCTTCTCCCCTTCATCTTCAACACCTCGCCCAACCCACCTCCTGAAGGTTCTCTATTTTACTTTGAGAAGCCAAGATTGAGCGAACATAATGCCTAATGGAGGAACTCTTGCACAGCATAGTTCCCTCAAGCTGTCGAAATATGTAGGGAACCTAGAGTGGTGCCCGTCAATAGCATTGGGGGATTTCAGGGGTTGGGGGAGTGTAGTAAGCAATGGCAAACCGTCCCGAAGGATAGATGCGAACTCAAGACCTAAGCCCTTCATCCAAAAAAAATCCTCGGACATTATACGGTTCAGGGGCTTAGGGTTCTGGGTACAAGGCGAGCGACCATGAGCTGCTACTGTCTTGTTATTGTTATTGGCAGTCCTCGAACCTTCAGCGCAATAAAAAAATCAAACGCAGTGCCTCACCCGTCGGCTTCATGAAGCCAGCTGACCCTAAACCCTAAACCCAAGTCTTTGGGGTCCTAGAGTTTGATGGGTCCGCCGAATTTCTTATATGATCTCACTCATGTGGGGCACGGGGTGAGGCTGGGATGCGAGGTATAGAAGGTGGGCTATATTTCCTCCATCCACTGTAGCAAGATGAAGTGGGTTTTGTTATTGGTATTCTTCTTGGGATTTAGCTTGGACCTTAGACCCTCAACCTTCGGGATTCCCTCATACTTGATTAACCCTTGGCAGAGGTCCCAAGTGCCACGTGGTATTGAAAGGACACTCAAGAATGGGAGTTTCTGAATCCCAGGCTGTTCCAACCTGGGTCCGGGCAGGAGTATAGGGTTTAGAGGTGTAGGGGTTTAGGGGTTCAGGGGTTTAGGGTTTAGGGGTTAGGGTTTAGGGGTTGATTAGGGGTCAGGGGTTTGGGTTTAGGGTGCAGAATTGTTTCGAACCCGCTATAGGCCCCAAGATCTCGAGGAATGTCCTGTTTTCGGCAAATTTCGGATGAGGCGTTATGGGGCCATGGTCCGCAATAGATTCGGTAAGATGATGTTCTCGTTTTGGGTAAGGTCTAGTGGTTTACAGGAAGGATATTATCTTCATTCCTCCTCTTCCTCCTCCTAGATTTTAAAAAATTGGCCCCAATATGCCGCAGTACACAGCAATGGGGTTATTTTGAACCTAAACCCTGGAAGGAAATCCGCCAAAGTCAAATGAGAACACTCACCCAGCCCATCCCCTGTCGTAGGCGGCACAGCAGCGAGTGATGCAACAAGGTGGTCGGATGCACAAAAATGGTAAATTAGGTTTGAGGGCTTAGGGCTTACACTCCTGGGAACTAACATGGAAACCCAAAAGGGGCCCTACAAAGACTACAGTCCCTCTAAAATGGGGCTATGTGGGTTTCCATGTTAGTTTGGGGGAGTGTAGGGCTTAGGACTGTCTTGAAGTGATTTATACCCAAGGGTTTGGGGGTTTGAAGGTTCATGGGCTTACCCGAGGGATCCAAGCATACAAATAGGCCTACATTGGGCCCAAAAGTCTGTAAAGGTGACTTACATTGCGCTATTCGGATCCTTAGTTTTAGGGTACCCTTAACCTCCAAAAAGGGCTCTGGGCTGCTGTGCCTGTACGCGTGTCAAGACCTGGATGCGTGTCGAAGAGCTGGAGGCGTGGGTGCTCCTTGCTGGGCCAGTTACTAGTGGTTAGTAGGGAATATGGAAAAGTAGTCCTTCAATCGTACATAGTATATTGGCTTATTTCCTACTAAGCACCAGTAGGTTATGCATGAGTTCGCCTACCACGCCCTTTTCCTACCCCTCGGGGTAGTATAGGGCATGGTGGTAGGAGAACCCATGAGTTTAAATGACTTGTAACCAAGGTCTACTCCAAGTGCAGGTCTCGGTCTGGGCAATCCTGTCTTTCAGATGTTGAAGTTATATGGCCGTGCGCCTATTGGAACAGGGCCAGTAGTTTGGTAGTTTTAGACGTATGTGTTTAGGCCTCAGGGGTTTTTGCCCTAAACCCTAAATCCTAGACCGGGTTTGGGCCGTGGGGCTGCAGGGCTTAGAATGCAGCATCTTAAGGGTCCGGCACAGGAGCATTGTAGGCGTTTTGCAGTGTATCTCCGCAGTTTCAACACATGCAGGCCCCTAGCTACTTTTTTTGTTGTCCTTACCAAGGGGTTTCTCAATGGTCTCTTGGCAAAATCTTTCATGATGTAGAGGGCTTATGAATAAACCCCGCTCCTGAATTGGGATTATAATCGGGATCCCAATATTCAGGCCCTTAGAAGGAGGGGGTTCATAATCAGGGTTTACATTAGGGTCCCCAGAATCTCTTGCAATGCCCATGTATTTTCCTAGCAGGTTCCCCCATCTTCTTGACCTAATGCATTCACGGAATTGCCTCAGTTCTGACGAATGGCGCAGCTCCTTCGTTGGGCAAGTGCGGACGCCCGGTACTGCTGACAGAGTACCCTCCTGCGAACTAACACAGGACCCTCAAAGCGCCAATTCTGTCATTCTAATTGAGGGGTATGTGAGGCTCCATGTGAACTTGGGGCAGAGGAGCAGTTCAGCGTAATTTGGGGTTAAGATGTCCTTGGAAGAATGTCAGGAAGAATCTTCGGAGTAGATAGAATATGGGGTATATGGGGATCTTATTCTAGTATACCCAAAGCCATATTCTATCTACTTAAGCGTGANNGCGGCGGCGGTGGTGGTGGCGGTCTTTTTGCTAGTCAGTTTTGTGTGGGCTGATGATATCTCATGGTGTGTTTCCATAGTGCAAGTTCCCTGCGAAATTTAACAGAATCTGCTGGAGGTTTTGCTGGCCGGTGTAGCCCAGAAGAGGTACTTTGGCGTTGAGAGTTGAGGACTGGCACACGTGCGCCCAATTTGAAAGACAGACTGCGAATTTCAACGCTGCCGCTAAAGTCGATACTAAAGATCCTGCAGGGCTTAAGCGCCTTCAACCCGAAACCCAAACACATTAATTTCAGACCCGGACTGAAGGCAACTTGTAACCAACTTCACCCTAAACCCTAAACC
>CAJNIZ010043060.1:97086-111573 GCA_905231905.1 Symbiodinium pilosum
TTTAGTCCTTATTATAGGGACCTCCAAAAAGGTACCCCTAATTTTGGGAATCTTCCAAATCCGCTGGGGTTATCTGCTCTTCCGACATCCTGCAGTACTTGCAAGGTTGAAGGACGTAATGTGCCACTGAGCGTGAACAAAGGTTGGGTTCATGCGTTGCTACAGGATTTAGGTTTCCAAGGGTTTAAAGGGAGACTTTAACAAGTTAATAACTCATACCATCTAAGGTCCCACTGTGGGGCGCTTAGGGACCTCTACGAGCTAGGGTTTAGGGGTTTAGGGGCTTAAGGGTTTAGGGTTTAGGGATTTAGGGGTTTAGGTTTTAGGGTTTAGGGGTTTAGGGTTTAGGGGTTCACTGCATCAAGAAGGACTCCTAATTTCACTTCTGGGACTAACCTGAAACCCCTGCGACTCTCACATTGCAAATGTCGGTGAGTAACCCTAAGCCCTATATAACCCATTATAGTAGTTTCCATTTTTCTTGTCCATTATCCCCTTCTAACCCCAAAGCCTAAACCCAAACCCTGACGTGTAAACCCAAGAACCCAAACCTCGGCCCCGAAGCCTATAACAACTCCACAAAGCGTCACTCCCTGCTTGGGGGGGTTCCTGGGGATTTAGTAGGCATGAGGGTTTAGGATTCACGGTTTAGGTCTCAGGGTTTAGGTTTGGGGCTTAGGGTTTAGGGTTTAGGGTTAAGTGCCCTACAACCCCTTAGATCCCCTCTCCCATTCCCACATCCTTACTATCCCAAACAACTAGGTAGCTTCCAGTATCTTTTCCATTCATTCCGGAAATCTCGAACATCAGACAATCCACAAACCTCTCAAAGATTCCGTCATTCTGTGCAAAGCACCAGCAACGGTAAGTTTCTCCCGCCAGGGCGTGCGCACTACGGTGTCTTCCCCCTGAAGGGAAAGCCGCTAAATGTTTGAATCTCGGAAGACATACACTCCCAGAAACTATCATGGAAACCCAGAAAGGGCCCTATAAAGACTACAGGCCCTCTGACAAGGGGACTCTATGGATTTCCATTTTAGTTTGGAGGAGTGTACGGTTTCAGGTGTTAGGGTTTAGGGCTTGGGCGAAGTGACAGGCGTGAGGGTCTTCGAGCGATAGCTTTTGGTTGTTCTGATGGTCTGTGCCTGGGTAGCCAAGCCTCAAAACTAAGATTCACAGCTGTTCCGAGACAGCCATCGTTGTAAGTTAATGTCCTCACCTGGGATGTGGTTTTTGGGGAACAAACACATTTTTCTGTTTGCTCGACCGCCCAGGCAAGAGGTATACCCAAAATCCAGGACTGTTCCACCTTCGCAAGGATAAGACCTAACGATCCAACCTCATAGACCCTCAATGCTAAGCCTGAAACCCAAAGCGTTTGCTTGACCCCCAAACGCCCTTACATAAACAAGATAGGAGCTATATAGACCCCCATCATAGGGCAGTAAGGGGATGCTATTGCCAACCTGTAACCCTCCACGCTACACTTAAGCCAAACAAATCCTAAACCCAAAGCCCCACACCTGTAACCCTATACCTTTCCATACCTTTCCCCCGTAACTAAGCCTATTGCCTACTTCGAAGCGGCGACTCGCAGGTAGGCACGATGCCTGCCCGCCCAGCCAATGGTTGAGGGTTTAGGGTTTTGTGAGTGTATCTATTTTGGGATACTTAGTTCCCGATGCAGAACACGAACTATAGTCTCTTGGCGGTTACGGTATTTGTAAGAGGAGCAGAGTCTTACAGGGCTCGGGCTCAGCCACCAAAACCTGTTACTGATATCTTGCGTCCTCGCTAAGTTACACCGCTCGCTAGGTTACACCGTTTCTTCCAAAGCGACAGCCCTGTATCAAAAGCAAGGGGGTCTTCGTGGGAACCTTGCCTACGATGACAGTCATAGGAAGCACCATCTACCTTTACCTGCTACTGTTCTAGGGTCTAGCGGGTTTGAGGCATGAGCTTTCAATAAACCATGCCTTCAGTGCCCCCAATCAAAACAGGCAACTTCCTGCCAGAAGATGCAACAAAAAGCAAGCAAATTAAAAAAAAAAGCTGTCCTGTAACGTAGCATTTACATTTTGAACCCTCAACCCCCAACAAGGTCTTTTCCATTCTTTCTGTCTCTAACCCATCGAGTCTTGAGCCCTAGACCCCAAACCTCAAGACCCAAACCTATACCCTAGGTAAACCCTACAACCCTAAACCGAAATCTTAAATTCAAAAGCCTTAAACCCTTAATCCCAACCCTAAGCCCACCCTCAAGCCCAAACCCTAAACCCTTAAGACAAAACCCTAAATCCCAAACTGGGGAGAGTCTTGAGGTCCGATCCGCCACGGAAAAGCAGATCCAAAACAACCAAGAGATCAAGCCTTTCACTCGGAGATCAGCTTTAGGGGGTCTAGTTTTAGGTGTTACGCTTTTAGGTCGGGTCTAGTGGTTTAGGGTTTAGATTTAGGTTTTTAGGTCGAGTCTAGTAGGGTTTAGGGTCTAGGGTCCAGGGTGTACCTTGTGATAGGGTTCTAGTCTGGGTCTGTTGTCTAGATGAAGCGTTTTAATTTGTGCTTTGTGGTTAGGGTATAGGTTTGTAGGAGTGGTGGGTGGCCATTTGCTCGTTGATACGCCTGAATTGGAAAGTCTAGGGTGATGGAATGTTTTACTGGAATTTCCGTGGTGATGGGGCCTCCCTAAACCCTAAGGTTTGAATCGCTCTCTCGCGCAGGAAAGATATGTTCCAAGCTCACCCTTCTGACTCAAAACCCTTACTTGGGGGGTCAGAGGGGCTTAGTAAGTATACTTATAACTTATAACCCCGATAACCCATATAGTAGCCCCACCTATTCCCCTTCTTAAGCTGCTTACCAAGTCCTCATGACCCTCCAAGTAACCGAAACAGCGGCTTTAGGTTGTGAGCCTTAGCATTGTTGGGGGTTCGGATTTCAAGAGAGAGGGACGAGGTAAAGGGTTTACGACCCCTAGCACCAGCGTGGATAAACAGACTGAGGGTCCATCTTACTTTAAGCCCTAAACCCTAGACCCTAAATCCTAAACCTTAAGCCGCAAACCTTAAATCCTGAATTATGCTGGATAACTTGCAACGAGTGCTTGCGAACTTTTTTAGGACCCTCATAGCCCGAAACCCTTTGTAAACTGAAGTTCTCAGGAACCTCATATCCCGAAACCCTACATAAACCGAAGTTCTTAGGAACCTCATGCACATCCTTGGGCTGGAATGGGGTGTGCCGGCCACATTCTGCAGGTTTGCCACAAATTCGGTCGTTTCCATACATCTAAGGATTAGGGTCTAGGGATTAGGGTTTAGTGATTAGGGTCTAGGGATCAGGGCTTAGGGGCTAGGGATTAGGATCTAGGGGCTAGGGTTTAGGGATTGGGGATTAGGTGATTGGGGTTAATAGGTGAGGGTTCGTCGCTTAGGGGAACAGTTTCCCAAAATCCGGAGGTTCCAGCATAGACCAAAAGATACTTTTATAATACTTACATGGACACTGGTAAAGGGACCCCAATTTGGGAAAGCATGATTTTCATGCAAGTTTCGCAGTGAGGTATGAAGGGTTGCATTGTATTGCAGGGACAGGTAAACTTCTGCTGGATAGCGTCGGGGTTCCAAGCGGTTCTAATCCAACCAGACGTTCGAGCATGAGGCTTTAGGGTTTAGGGTTCAGATTTAGGATTTAGGGTTTCTGGCCACGAAACGCTCCAATCCTGACTTGTAAAGAACCACATCAGCACTGTTTGAGCTCGAGACTAAACTCGTTAAACGGGGTTATATAAATGATTCTACAGGGGACGACTATGGGGGATACCAGGAGTTTAGATTATAACCCCTATAATCCCCTATATAATCCCAGTTTCCATTTCATTTTCCATTATCTGAACCTCCACTAGGAGTTTGGGCTATAGTTCATTTTAAGACCTTAGGGGCAGACGCCTCAGGCTGAGTTTTGTGTTACACTCCCGGAAACTAACATGGAGACCCAAAAGGGGCCCTGTGAAGACAGCAGTCCCTCTAAAAGGGGACTATATGGGTTTCCATGTTAGTTTGGGGGAGTGTATCTACGCAACCTCAGCAATCCATTTAATCATCCATACATTGCTAGAGTTCCAAAGGCCCGCCCCCAACTCTGACGAACTGAAATCCTAAACCCTAAATCCTAAACCCTAAACCCTACAGCCTAAAGCCAATGCCTCCCTGATAACCCTTCCAGAATGACTTTGGGGTTTAGGGTTTAGGGTTTAGGGTATGTATCGTTCCTGATGGGGGGGGGGTTCTCAAGACAATCAGGTATGTCAAGAAACAATAGCGTGATCGTTCATGGCAATTATCGGGGAAAACAGGTTACAACCTGCCTGTAACTGGAATGTTTTCTACCTGGTCTATATTGGGAGTTCCATCAAACCCTAGATTATCCTGAAAAGAGATTTTGTTTTGGGATTATCCTCATGGAGCCCACTTCTTAATGAAAGAATATTGAATATTCTTTAAATCAAGAATTTCAACCCGAAACCGTTGTATCCTTTGCGGTATATGCCTTGATTCAAGTGTAGTGGGCTCTCTGCATCGTCTTGCAATCCCTATGAATGCCCCTCGCATCGACACTGTACCCCTAGCATAAGAAGAAGATTCGGGTTACCCCAACCCCCCAAATTAGGACTCCATAGTTATCATGTGATTAAAGTTTAGGGTTTAGGGTTTAGGGTGAAAATAGGATCTGAAATTTTGTGGGTTCTGGGCTGCCAACATCCTAGTCCTACGGTGGATACGAAAAATCCTGCATGACCCTAAGTACCCTATACCTTGGGAATAATGGTACTATAGTATACTAAAGTCATGCAAGATTTTTAGTATCAACAGTACCATAAAGACCTGTGACCTTTGCCAGGGCGAGGTTTCAATTCCGCAGAAGAGGCATAGTTGGTACTTACCCTAAGGCTCCAAATAGCCCAATGTAGGTTATATTTATAGAGTTTGGGGCCCAGTGTAGGTACTATTTATAGACATGGAGCCCCAGGGTTAGGCTTTACCTGTAATCCCATGGACGGTTTGAGGCTTACTTGTCACCCCGGCTACTTACAGTTTCGCAGTAATTGCCCCGCTTATGAATCGGAACAGCCCAAAAAACTTTAGGTAATTGGGCTTACTGTTACAGGTATGGTTTACACACGGTTCAGGGTTTATTCTGGGTCTTGGGCTTTTGGATAGTGAAATGTTCCAGGATCATGCGAGGGTTCCTTCCTGAACATTGCACGCGTTAGGGTGTAAAGGTTCAGGTTTAGGAGTTACAGGGGTAATGTGGGGATCCTATAGGAAGGGCAAGGGTCTGTCGGGATTGTATGGGCCCTGCAGGGTGATGTTCGTGGCTTGCACCTGCCAATGCTGCCCCAAAGGGTCTAGTCAAATCAGGGTTTAATAAAGGTTGCATGATGTGTCTTACCGGGCCCCCTTTGCAGAAAACGGGCTCATACAAGTTCCCTGTTTAGGCCATAGACCTCCTGCATACGCTATAGCTATACTGCACAGTGCAATGCAGCGTTAAAGCATAATATATGGGTGATTGTCAAAATTATGGTCCCTATTGGGTCCCTAGTATACTACGGCACCTAATATATTTAGGGTACCCAAAAAGGGACCATAATTTTGACAACCACCCATATCCACTGCAACAGCTGAGCTACTGTCAATATTGGACCATTGAGGTGGACCTAGGGGTCCGTTGTGCAGTTTAAGATAGTCCTTGATATCTTCCGCACTAGGAAACCCCTATGAGGGAAACATTGATGCCTGTAATCCCCTAAATAATCCCATATTTCATTTCATTGTCCAGGTTCGCTTCCGTTTGACTTTCCGTTCTTAACGAACTCTATAGTCTATATAGGTAATTATACGGGGCACATTTACTGTTTGCAGCCGCAGAAGCACAGACCTAGACTCTTAAATCCCCAAGGTGTAGCGTTTGGGGTTGGATTCCCCAATAAATCATGGTTTCCCCTTTTGTGTGGGGTGTCCTTCGGATTTAGGGTTTAGGGCCTCGCCTCTGCAAAAAACTGGAGCATTCCTCTGCGGAGGTTTTCAATTTCGAAGGGCCAGGGAGACTTAGTTTAGGGTTCTTAGGGCTTAGTAAGTAGGTTAATACTGGGGGACTGTGGTTTCCATGTGGCTTATAGGGGTTCGAAGTATACTTACTAAGAGCCCCTGACCCTAGCTGCAAATCCGAAACCCTACATCCTAAACTCCAAACCCAAAAGCCTAAACCCTGAACCCTAGACTTACTAGCTCTCCCAGGTAGGATCAGATATGTCGACTTCTAGCGGCAACTCCCACACACAAAGCTCTAAGCCCTAAACCCAAACCCCTAAACCCTGAACGCCAGGCTCCAAAATACACTCTATAATCCCTATAAAATCCCTATAATCCCTGTAGTTTCCATTTTCTTTTCCATTATCCCAATAACCCCTAATATTACCACCCTGATGCCCGAACCCTGAGCAAACCAACAGTCCCTGGATTCCTGTAAGCCACTACATATAGTGTTTAGGGGTTTAGGGTTTAAGGTTTAGGGTTTAGTACAAGTATATATACATATATAAACCGGGTGTAACACCCAGTTTACATTTATACCTCCGTTTTCTTTGCAATCTAATTCTCCATTGGTAAGGTAAACTGCTGCATGCACCCTAAACCCTTAAGTCCTAGATCCCAACACCTATATAAGCACTAAGCCATAAGCCCTAAACCCTGAACCCTGAAGCCCGAACCCTGCATGCTTGGAGGTTGAATCCCTCCGCTACCAGTGGGAGGGCCCAGAGTCCTGCGCTGTTGGTTTGCTTCGGGTTAAGGGGCTGGGCTTTAGGGTTTAGGATTTAGGGTTTAGAGTCTCTAGGCTTTAGGGTCTGGTGTTTAGGGATTAGGGTTTGTTGTGTCCTTGGAAATTTCATGTCAACTTTTTAACTGGGTTATATTGCGTTACATGTGGCCCAAGAATGGTATGGAGTTTTAGGGTTTAGGGATTAAAGTTTGTTGTATCCTTTCAATCTTGACTTTACCTTTTCAAGGGGTTGTATGGGATGTATGGGGGTCATATAGGGCCCAACAAGGGTATGGAGTCTAGAGTTTAGGGATATTATCCCCAATGAAGGAGACTCAGATGGAAGAACTAAGGACTCCCCTATCATTCTGTTGCCCCCTTTATCCTACAAGGTTCCTGAAAATAGTTATGAATTTCTGCTACCAACAATCCTGATATTTAGCTGAAATTATAATTTCTACTTGGGTTCCAGCTCCCTTAGAGACTCAGATGGTTCAGGATTTAGGATTTGGGATTCAGTTGTGGTATCCTTCCCCTACTCTTCCACCACTTCGGGTGGCCGGTTTTTGAAGGTGGCTCGGCTTTCCAACCCATTGCAGTTACTGCTTTCGGGTTCCTTTTTGTTGGCCTGCCCGAATCAAGTAGTGGCCCACGCCAATGCATTTCCTCAACCCTAAACCCTGAACCGTGAATGAACCAACACCCTAAACCCCTGAAATCCCAAACCCCAAACCCTACACCACCTCCCCCCCCAAAAAAAATACAAACACCTAAACTCCTAAACCCTAAACCTTCTCCGTAAGGAAAGTGATGATTTTTTCTGACCAAGATTTGGACGGACACCACATCACAGGACCGTTAATCAAGTGGGCTGTGGTTTTGGGGGGTTGGAGATTATGATATACCACCCCAAAAGCAGCTGCATTGGAGTCTCTGGGCTTCAACAGCAAGTACCACACAAAACTTTCGGGCTGCACCATCCACATCGGCATGTCCTGGAACGAGCTTTATTCTTCACGGAGAGATTTAGGTTTAGGATTTAGAGCTTTAGTCCTTTTTGCGGGGCCGCACTAGAAGGGGACCCAAGAAGGAACCATAATCTTCGTAATTTCTCATACATTGCCAGAAATTCACAAGGCGCGCTGTAAACTACAAACACCGGATTGTCGATGTTTCGTTGGTGAACAGCCTGTTGCGGACGAGATCTCTTATGGCTCCAATTTTTCTGCGCTGCCAAACGGTTTAGTGACATCTGATCATACACCATTTCTCCATCCATGAACACACACCCCTAAACGCCTTAACCCCCAAACCGAAACTCCCAGACCCTACACTGCAACAAAAAAAACTATGTAGCATAGTTGCCTTTTGGACTACTGTTGGAAGATTTTGGGCGGTTATTCTACCACTTTGGGGGGAGTCAAGGAAGCCTTAAACCTTAAAACCTAAGCCCTAAACCTTATTTGCAGGACTCATTCTCAATTTGTTCCTGGCAGAGTGGCCATCTCTCCTGGAGGCGTCAGTCTCAAAGCTTCCCTAAAAAGTCAGTAGCCCATTTATGGTTCAGGTTTGGGGTTCGGGTTTAGGGTACGGAAAAGAACATGGAAGCTATTATACGTATTAAGACGAGTGTGTGGGCCGGATCTCAATAGTTATGGTCCACAATCCCGTAACATCCTCCCACTTTGCTAGAAAGCAGCTGGTTATTTCAGGTATCTAGGCTTTCGTGAGAGTTCGGTTTAGGGCTCATTTACAGGAGCCCCTAAACCCCTAAACCCTCAACCCTATAAATCCTAAACCCTAAACCCCTACAGGAGATCGGGATTTCTTGCCCTAAGCCCTAGACCAGGGGGCTCTGCCTCCAAGTCCCAGAGCCAGATCCATGGATGACTCTCATCGCTTGTAGTTTAGGTTTCGGGGGGTTTAGGTGTCTAGGGTTTAGGGTTTGGGGGTTTAGGGTTTAGGGTTTTAGGTTTTAGGGTTCAGGGAGTTGTTTATCACGACCTTTCTACGACCTTTCGGAGGGTTTAGGCTTCGGGCTTGAGGATTTCCACTGGCGGGAATTGATGAATAGGGCCTCAGCTTATACATTAAGTAGACAGAACATGTCTTAGGGTATATAAATATAGTAGGATCCCTATATACCTCATATTCTATCTACTTAAGGGGGACTATATACTGAACCCTAAACCCTAATCCTTACACCCTAATCCTTAAACCCTAAACCCTAAACCCTAAACCCCAATCCCTAAACCCTAAACCCCATATACCCTACATTACTGACCACTGGTAAGAATCCCTCCCTGAGATCCTGCAGGGCTCAGGAACCTGGGTTGAGTTGGGTTGAGAAGGCCTGGCTTAAATGGAGGTTGGTTTAGGGTTTAGGGTTTAGGGTTTAGGGCTTAGGGTTTAGGGTTTAGGAGTATTCTCAACCAACCCTTCACTCTTTGGTTTGCCATATGCATTCGGTACACAGTAAGCTTAGTGTTTAGGGTTCCGTGCCCAGGCAGACAGTACATGCACCTAAGAACTAACGTTCAATCAAAGGACAAACTGCCATGGTCTGTTGGGAAGCATCTAGCCCTAACATGAAAGTGTCCACCCCGCAGTACTAGCAACGCAGGAAGCTACCTGGACCCTATGCCCTAAATCCTAAACCCCAACCCTGAACCCTAAATCCTAGGCCCCAAACCTAATCTTCAATCCCCAGTCTTCTTAACTGACTGGCGGTTAGTAAGGAATGCACATGATAGCTTCCCCAACTAAGGGGACCACAATATAGGCCCCAAAATCTTATAATCCTTGTCATTGGGACCCCAAAATGGTACCCCTGATTTTCGGAAACCCCCATATCATCCTAAAGAATCCCACTTAGTATCTTCCCTTATTCCCTACTAACTCCCCAGTAAGTTGCAGCAAATGACAGGTGAAGCCTGATTTCATCCAGCGCTTCGCCACTCCCCTTGTGAAGGCCCGCGCTACACTTCTTCCGGCGTTCAGGGTTTGGGGTTCAAGGTCTGTGATTAAGGGTCTAGGATTTGGGGTTTTAGGGCATTTGGCTTAGGTTTAAGAAACGGGCGGGAAGGGGCCAGGGTTCGTGCAACTGTTGGTAGATTCTTGCGCAACTAAACCCTAAACCCTTGTGGTGCAAGAATTCCTGCATCAGAAGTATGGGGACAGAGAGAGAGGGAGGGAGACAACAGTTCAGAATAGTGGGTTTAGGGTATAGGGTTTAGGGTTTAGGGCTGAATAGCTGCCAGCATCATGGTCCTACATTCCTTGTATAATGATAGTCTCGGGCACCCCTAGTGGACCTCAACATGACATTGGTATGTAGGCCGCTACAGCAGTGCAGGCAAAATATGTTAGCGTTGCATTGAGCATGGAGATTGTGCCAGAAGTGAGCTGCTGCCCGTACGTGGTGTAGATTCCTTGAAAGGCTTGGCAAGGGGTTGCGCCGTGTTGGGGGATACCTTTTTTGTATGAAGCTGTGAACGATGCTCGCCCATGACCCAGATGATTGTTTCAAATATGTCCGCTGACATGGCAACATGCGCTATAGTCCAAAATTGCATAACAGGGGGATATATAGGGGACTCTGTAGAGGGGGATACAAGGAGTTTAGACTATAGCTCACGCATGCTTGAGAACCCGGAAGCTTTCCTAAACTGACGATCGCTATATGTTCGGTGGACCCCTTACCCAGAAATAGTGATTATAAGGGATGATAAGGATCATATTAGGGTCCTCGTATATTCCTATTCTACCACTATTACAGGGTGTGGGGTCCTCCTATTCCACCCTAAACCCTAAACCCTAAGGGTCCCCTATACTCTCTGCAGGACTTCTTTAATCTGTAGGCGTAGGATTGTTATGGGCACCCTAAACCCCCAAACCCTAAAGTTTAGGGTTTAGGGTTTAGGGTAAACCCTGGACCTTAAACCCCCAACCCCAAACCCCTAAACCAGATCATCGCGACGGCAGTCGTCATCAAAATGGTGTTTCTGCAATTCCTGTATTGCAACTTCTTAATCACATGAGCTATAGTCTAAAGTCCTCAAAGTTGGTTATATAGGGGATTATATAGGGGAGAGCTATAGGGGCGGTAAAGGGGCACACTAGGAGTTGAGACGCTGACCCACATACTCTTGGCAGCAATACTGTTGATACTAAAAATCCTGCATGACCTTAGTATACTATGGTACCATTATTCCCAGGGTATAAGCTACTTAGGGTCATGCAGGATTTTTAGTATCCACCGTAGTACTACCAAACTGACTAGCTGTTGCCAGGCTTGGTGGGGTTTTGCCAGATTGTCGTCACGGCAACCTGGGGCTTGCTGAAAGCAATCTGTGCAGAAGCCCCTAAGGGGATTCCACTCGTTACCTTTGTAATCTCCACGTATCCCTTACGTCTCTACAGGCCCAGGGTTCCGAGGTTTTCCTGCATCCGTCAAGAGAGATGAGATGAGCCGTATATGCCCCCAGCAAACATGTAGTTATTCTCATTCCTCAGGGATGGTCTCGTAAGGATTTAGGGTTTATAAGGGTTTAGGGTCTAGGGTTAAGGGTTTAGGGTCTAGGGTTTGGGGTTCAGAGTCTAGGGTTTGGGGTTAAGGGTTTAGGGTCTAGGGCTTAGGGTTTAGGACCTTTTTGGATATGTGGGAAGCATAGGTTAGAGCGATCGCTGGGTCCCTTTGGCGATTATTTGTCACTTACTGCTCCACACGCCTAAGTTTCCTACGTATCCACGGGTCTTAACAACTAAGCTGCGCCAACAACCCGGCATACTGTACCTAGACCCTCCTCCTACCCTCTATTAGGGCCTAAGTACCCACTATTAGGGACCATATACCCCCAATTAAGGGTACAAGGAGGGTCCTGGTACATCCCCACCTGCGAGGCTTTTCCGAAGGGGAACTCAAAGATCGACACCCAGGACTGCCTGGACCCCAACAGTATGTAAAATAATGGCCTTTATGGCTATTATTATGAGTTTAGGGTTATTATTTTACATACTTTTGGGGTTTAGGTGGTATCTTTGAGTCTCTGTCGGTTCAGGGTCGGGGAATTCTGGTTAAGGCCGAGGTGGAAACTTTTGTACATGAGTCCCTGGCCAAAACTTGGAACAGGCAAGAAACCCTAGACCCTAAATGCGCATAACAGAATTTCCAGAATACTACCGTAAGTTAGGACTTCCAGAGTCAGGCCGTAGCGGCGTGGTAAAGAAGGCCGTTGGGAAGTTAGAGTACCCACCTGTAAGCTACTCATCTGCAGTTGGCTTCTACCCAGAGAGCTCAATGCACCTCAACATTCAAGAGCCTTTCTTTCTGACATGATACCTGGATCCGTAATACCTTTTTTGGCTAATTTGAGATTTCCATTTGTGTTGCACAAGGAAAAAGTATGAAAGCGATATTCATTCTTTGGGTCATTCCCCCTTGCAACAACACTTACCGCAATGGGTACTAGGATTTCGGATTCGGGGTTTCCGTGGTTCATGTTTACATTGGTTTGGGGTCTAGCGGGTTTAGGATTTAGAGTTCAGTGGGTTTAAGGGGCCCAGGGTTTACAGGGTTAAGGTTCCAGGTAGCAGCAAAGCATCATTGCTTGAGAGCTGAGGTGAAAGAGGCTCAGAAGGTCTTGTATCAAAGAACTCTTCGTGGTAAGTCATTTGGGGGCTAGTTGGGGGTTTTGGAAGTGGTGTGTGGTGCTATGAGCCTAACTGGTTTTGAGGGTTGAGGGTTTAGGGCTTCGGGTTGAGGATTAAGTCTTCGGGCCCTCTGAGAGGAACGTTTCGAGTGCACAGGAGCCTTTGATCCCTCCACCCTTCAGCACATCCTTGCGAGCTTCCACAAAAGAGATACCCTCCCCCAAGCGGAGCAAGGCAGGTGATGTCATGGAAGTCCTTGGAGATGACTATGGTATCGGTTGCTCCGTGGAAGGCGGGGCATTCCGCCTCAAATACACTTCCTGGGCAGATAACCCAAGCCCCAAGCCTCTTCTTCCGGAGTGGCTAGAGACGTGCGTCGCGCTCATATATTCATCGTGCAAGCCTACTAGCGCATGAGAGCGAGTTCCTTGTCCGAGGCCTGCAAAACAACAGCTTGGGGGACACCAAGCCTCAGCGCTTCAGGCCGCTTACCCTAAACCCCCAAAGCCTAAACCCTAAACTGCGTGGGCCGAGTTTTCCTCGTATTCCTTGACCTTGTAAAGCCGTAGGATGCTGGCAGAAGCTCCTATTGTGGAGCTCTTTGTCTCCATCAAAGGCAGTGGCAAGGCTGTCAAAACTAGGGTTCAGGGTTTTGGGTGTAGGGTTTAGGGTTCAAGAAGGCAAACTTGAAGAAGTAAGTCTCTTGTTGCCGACATGAAGGAGAACTTACAAGAGCAGGCACGCACTATGGATGTCGCCATGCTTGAGACCGTGGGCGAGACAGTCGCCACTGCAAAGCAGAACTAATATGGACCTCCGAAAGGAGCCTATGAGCTTGAAGTTTCCTTCCAAAGGATCTATTCAGGGTTCTACATTTGCTTTGGAGATGGTACGGAATTGACAGGAGCACTGACATGGACTGTAAGTATCCTTTTGAGTAATCCTTCATGGATTGTCTGGTTTGCGAGCAGGCCCGTTGCTTCCTTCTCTAAGCGCCGTGGCCGCAGATAAGATCCCTAAACTCTAAACTAAACTTCTAAACCCTAAATCCTGACACCCTAGACCCTAAACGGGCCTAAACCCTAAACTCGACTACTACCTGTCCTTGAGCTTGCAAATTGTCTTTGACGCGGGGGAATATCGCGCTTAAACAAGATTCTTCAGGCCACATTGGGGTCTAGGATGTTATCCTGTATATATACAAGGTTTCGGACTTAACCCTAAACCCTAACCCCTAACCCCTCAACCCTAAACCCCTCAATACCCTCAACCCTAAACCCCTTAATCCCTAAACCCCTCAACGCTAAACCCCTTAACCCCTAAACCCCTCAACCCTAAACCCCTTAACCCTAAACCCGTAAACCCTAAACCGCGGCCTATCTTCAGACCGCACTTGTCAACTCATTCCTCCTTTGGCTTGCAAGACACCGCTTTTGATCCTGCTAGCTTCCGACCCTGAAACCCTACACCTGAAACTCTCAACCCTAAATGCCAAACTCTAACCCTGAACAAAAAAAGTCTTCCGGATTCAAAAGCCCTCTAAACCCTAAACCCTACACTGCATTAGGGTGCCACGGCCAAGAGTATCTAAAGGACCACCCAAAGAGAAAGGACCATGCCGGCTCTTCACATAAACTGGGTTGCTGTTAAGGAACTGAAGCTAAGTTACCATTATCTAAGGTTAGAAGTACGGGCCCCTTATATGGGCCCAAAGGCCTTTTAAGGCGATTCTAGGGACCCTTCAGGGTACATGTAGGGTATGTAGTAGGTATAGAAGGATCCCAGGGTTAAGGGCCCATAATGTGGTGGATACTAACAGCTAACAATGTTGCATGACCCGAAGTACCGCATACCTTGGGAATTATAGTATACTAGGGTAATGCAGGTTTTTTAATATCAACAGTATGGGTATATAGGGCTTGGGTTCTAAGGTTCAAGTTAACATAACATGGGTATGTAGGGCTTAGTTTAGGTGTAAGGTACGATAACATGGGTACATAGGGTTTAGGGTTT
>CAJNIZ010043060.1:111673-160400 GCA_905231905.1 Symbiodinium pilosum
CAAACCCATCATAGTATATATTGTAAGCCATAGTATAAATTAGGGTCTGTAGAGGTTACTCCGCTTCATCCAGGCATGTGGGGGGTTTCCACGCGGTTCCCGGCCGTTGCAGGGGGCTCCAGGGCCTTGCAGGGGCCTCCAAGGGGCTCCAGGGGCCTCAGGGGTCTTTGGGGGCCTTCGGGGGTCCAGGGACCTCGAGGGGCCTCGTACCGCCAAAGCCTCGAACCTTGGGCGAGGCTGAAGTTTCATGCGGGATGGTCAGGCTGGACTAGGCCACCCACCATGGCAGGGGGTGGCCAGGCTGGCGGGTTTTTTAAAGGATCTGAACGCCCTGAGGCCTGAGCAGCAACCCAATAAAGTTGAAGTTAGAGCCCGATGATTGGTGACAAGGTAGCGCAAGATTATACACCCCTCGTGGTCGAAGGAACACATGAAGAATGCTGGCTAGTTTGGCCAAAGAATGAAAGCGTGGTGTTTACCCCAACCCTCAAAAGTAGGACCTTGTACTTATCACATGACCATAACTTTAGGGGTTGGGGCAAGTGGAACTTTTTTTATCAGGAAAAAGGGTTGAACACTATTGAGTTCCAGATCCCACGGGTGCTCAAGAAGCTACTGAAGCGGCAGGAGTTCTTCACGCAGGGGGAGTTCGAAGCTTGGCAAAGGCAAGGGCTCATAGACCTACTGCAGGAAAACCGGGGGTGGGGTATATCATGCTAAAACTCTGTAGGTTTAAAAGATTATGGAGGAATGCCACTACACTGGCATTATCTAAGGGTTATAGGATGGTACTAGTATCACACTAGAGCGCTTTGGGGGTTATAGTGGATGATACTGGTAGCTACGCTTCTACAATAGATGTGTTCAGGATTTGTGCATCTGCAGGGGCTGGGCATTTCCCCCAAGAATGGCTCTGCCCGAATAGCCTTCGTGCAGTCCTCCTATGACCATTGTAAAGGGCGTACATAATATCCCTAATCCCTAAACCCTATACCCTAAATCCTAAACCCTATACCCTCAGGAAGGGCCCTATATGACTGCTATATATACAAGGTGGTAGCAGTCTCCAGTGCACGGGATGCAGGGATTCTTTCTAAAAAGCCCTATAATCCTAAACAAAAAACCCTCAACCCCAAACCCTAAACCCTAAACCCCAAACTGAGCTAGAATCAGGCAAGGGCATCCTATTCTGCAACGGTTGCGGATTTGTTTTTCAAACCCGGCATGGCCAGATGCTTGAAACAAGCATGCTGACGATTGGATTGGCAATCTTGGGGTTGTCAGGGCTTTCGCCATAGGGGTCTGACAGGCCTCACCAAGCAAAACCCCTATATATCCTTGTATTACCCCCTATAGAATCCCTATATAACCCCTTTGTTTGGTAGTTTCCATTTTCTTTTCCATTATCCCATTACTTACACGGTCCCAAAGACGTGTCGTCCATTCTGAGCTTCCCTGATGATAATGGTTTTGTGATGACTTATGTCACTCTTCATAGCAACGATACCATCGCGATTTAGGGTTTAGGCCTTAACAAATCCTGCATGATCCTAGTATGCTATACTACTCTAATTCCCAAGGTATGAGGATGTATAAGGGACTTCGGTTCATGCAGGATTTTAGTATCCACCGTAGCAGGAACTAACATCAGAAAAGACGAAGAGTGAGGTTGTAGAGACGATCTGGGACGATAAGGCTACAAGAGCAAGCCTATCTCTTCAAAGGTGGGTGCCAAAAAATACTTCTGTCAGAAATTATTACTCTGTGTTTCGGAAAATGCCAGTTACAGTCCAAACCCCTTGTGAATGCAAGGGGAATGTAGGGGGAGACCCTAAACCTCCTAAACCCCCTAAAACCTAAACCCGGGCTACAAACAGGCATGCCTTGACATCAGGGTGCTTAGGTTTGCTGTCGATCTGCAGGTGTCCTCAGAAGCCCTATGAGCTCTGGTCTAAACTCCTTCAAAGAGGTTCTATATGGAGGCTTAGGGTTCAGGATTTAGTATTTAGGATTTAGGGTTTAGGATTTAGGATTCAGGGTTTATGGTCTAAACTCCCTAAAGGAGGCTACATAAAGGATGATGTAAGCAACTTCTATAAGCGGTTATTAGGGCTATGAGTTTAGACTATGGCTCATACGTGGGACAAGTGCAATTCTTGGCCACCGCATTGGGTTGAAAGATGGAACCTGGGAAGATGACTCGTGCTACTCCTTCTGTCGTGGTCTTGGGGTAGCCGTTGCAAGGCTTAGGGCCTGGGCTTGCGGCATAACTCCTTAAACCCTAAACCTTGGGTACTGCCCCCTCCCAGTAACCGTCTATATTAGGGGTCCTATTAAGGGCTATATATAACCATATTATAAATGTTATCGAAGTGTTACTGAGGGGGGGCAGTACCCAACCTAAACCAACTCCCCAAACGCTAAGTCCCCTAAGTCTTTGCAGGAGCACAGGCCCTGATTGGGTGGAGAAGTATGGCGCCAAGTACTACAAGGCGAGTCTCCAACATCTTTTGGGTGTAGGGATTAGGGTGTACCTGGACCCCTAAAGTATGTAAGATAAAGGCCTTCTGGTCTGTTTGTTAGAGGTTTAGGGCTAATATGTTTCCCTGCTTTGGGGCTTTAGGTAGGGTTTAGGGTGTATAGGGTTTTGGGTTTGGGGCTTGTGTAGGGTTTATAGGCTTCAGGGCTTTACCGTTTCTCAAGCTTTGGGGTCCCAAACCTAGACCCTAAATCGCCCCCTAAACCTTGTGGATTTATTGGGGCCCGAGTTGAGAAACGCTTGATTGGATTGAGATTTCAGGCTTTAGGGTTTACGGTTTAGGGCCTTTTGTTGTAGTTTAGGGTAGGTCCAACTGATGGGTGTTTAGAACTTATGTGTTCCCAAGTTACAGAAAAGCCTGTCAAACCGGGTTGTAGCAGACAAGCTGTGACCGCTTGCCATGTTGAATGCCTGTTCGGAGCCGGCAAGCTGTGCTGGGGAACGGATGAAACTCTAAAAGCCTGCGGGAGAACATGGGTTGTGGGCTATATTTTAGGGAGAATGGAAAATAAGATGGAAACTACTATAGCTTAGGTGGACCCCCCACCCATTAATAGTGACTATAATTTATAATAAGGATTATACTAGGGGTCCCCTTGTATTCCTATTATGCCACTATTACAGGGTGGGGGGCCTCCTAAACTATAGCATATTTGGGTTATATAGGGTTTAGGGCTCAGACCCTAAACCTTAAACCCTAAACCCTAAAACGCGTGTGCTTAGGGCTTTGGGTTGTCTAAGGTTGGGACTAAAGGCCTGACGCCAATCGCATGGGTGAAGGGTCTTGTTGAGCGCTTCGCAAGCAGACCATGCTGGGCTGCTGTTAAGGAACTTACCCTCCCGGAAACTAACATGGAAACCCAAAAAGGACCCCTATAAAGACTAGAGTCCTTTTAAAGCGGGGCTATATGGGTTTCCATGTTAGTTTGGGGGAGTGTAAGTTAAGTTACTGTAATAACGCAAGCCTACTATTTATGATATGCCCACATTATTGTAGCTTAAGCCCTAACCCCTATAGACACGGCCCATATTATGGTGACTTAACTTAAGTTCTTTCCTGCAGAAAACGTAGGTGGCCCCAAAAGCTGCTACTTGCTTGGTTTTAGGGGCTTCGTTTTAGGGATCAGGGTTTAGGGTTTAGAGATTAAGGGTTCAGGGTTTAGGGTCCCAGATGGGGCTTGAATAAACATCAATATAGCAATTACGGGCCCCGGTATGAATTTCCTTCATTTGAGGAACCATAAACCCTAAATCCTTAAAACCCTAAACCCTTAACCCTAAACCCTAAGCCCCCTTATCTACTCCGAGTCGGAGATTGGTCGTACATGTGTCTGTAGGAGGCCAGCCTTTCTCAACACCACGTCTAGGTCATTTAGGGTCCAGGGTTTAGGGTTTAGGGTTAAGGGTTTAGGCTTAAGGGTTTAGGGTTAAGGGTCATCTAGGTCACTCCTTCTCAGAGATCAGGGTTGGCTGAGGGATTTGTTGCGCCGAAACAGTGGAGCGTAGAACCCTCCTAAAGGCTGAAAAGGATTCCAACCTCTGATTTCGATGCAAAACATACGTCCCGCAGAATGTTTTGAATGTCCCATGTAGCATGCAACTCCTTAAGCCTTTATGCAATATCCTGAGAAGGTTTAGGGTGGGAGGTATAGCGTCATGACTCATGACTGAAAGCCTAAATCCTAAACCCTAAACCCCTAAACCCCTAAACCCTAAACCCCATAATCCTAGATCCCCCCACAGAAGCCCTGGAAACGTTCTGGCCCACAAACGCTCGCCCGGAGGGCCTCGGCACATCCACCCGTGAGGAGGCTCCACTACACTGTTTGGGATTTATGGACACCTATAGTCCCCCCTTAAGTAGATAGAATATGGGGTATATAGGGTTTAGGGTTGAGGGATTAGGTTTTAGGGTTTAGGGTTTATAGGGATTAGGGTTTATAGTCCCCCTTAAGTAAAATAGAATATGGGGTGTATGGGGATCTTATTATAATTTACCCGAGGCCATATTCTATCTACTTGAGGGGCTTTGCGCAATGGCCTTTGGAGTTCCTTTTGTTCGGATTTGGGCCATTGCACTTACTTTAGAAGGCAAGGTCTTGGAGTTTAGCCAGGGGGTAGGGTTTAGGGAGAAGGGTTTGGGGCGGGCGTTTTGGGTTTAGAGCCTAGGCTAAATGGGGCCTATGGAGTTTAGGCGTTAGCGTTTGGATTTTAGTGCGTTTGCTTACTTGAGGACGCAGATTCAGTTTGCAGGCGTCAGGCTGTTGATTGTAGTGGAGCCGATGGAAATCGAGATGTGACTCATATCATGTCAAAACGTGGCGTGGTGTGGTTTCCAAAGGCTTGCCTGCGATGCGTGAGGCATTGCATAGGAGGTCAGATGACGGCTTGGCTTTGTTCCCTTCCTAGGATCCCATAAGCAACATATGAAGCCCTAAACCCTAAACCCTAAGCCCTGAACCCTAAACACCAAACCTTTACCTCGAGGTTCGCAATGTGAAGTTCCAAGGCTTCAGACCTACTGTTTCTGGGGAACCTCTCGCGTTTGGCCTCCTACCCTGAGCCCTAAATCCAAATCCTAAACCCGCCTTATCTTTAAGTTTCGTGAGCCTCTGCCGTACAGCTTTGAAGCTGTACGGTTTAAGGTCAAGGGTTTGGTGGGCAATTACAAGGGGCCAGCTAAGCCCTAACCTCCAAACCTTGGAGCCCTATGCCCTGAACCCCTGAAGCCCTAAGACCTAAACATAGGGATTATATAGGGAATATAGGGTATGTATAGGGTTTATGAATTGGGATTATGGAAATTTTTAAAGAAAATGGAAGCTACTATTTAGGGTTTAGTGTTTAGGGCTGGGGTTATATAAACACTCAAACCCCTGAACACTAAACCCCTAGACCACAAGCGCGTCTGCCACACTTGCAGAAACCAGTCTCCTATGAGCGTAGGGCCTGATCCCAAAAGGTCGAGGATGTAGGGTTCAGGGTTTACGTAGGGTTTAGGCTTTAGGATTCGGGATTTAAGCTTTAGGGCTTGGCCTCCCAACCATACACCCACAACACGTGAACCAAACAAAGACACTGAAGATTCAAGCCCCGTGGTTCCGAACTGCAGCTGAACCCTAGACCGTACAGAATTCTGAGTCATTCCTTATAGAATTCCATTTTGACATACAAAGTTGGTCCTACACTGATCCATACCCCAAGCACTCTGACCTGAACCCTATACTCTAAACCTGTTCGCATTTAGGGCTCAGTGTATAGGGTTTAGGGTTTAGGATACAGGGTTTAGGGCTTAAGGTTTAGGATTTAGAAGTTGATGGTGTAGGATACAGGGTAACCCCAATCCCAAACCCTAAACCTGTTTCCGTCAGAGGCCCTGGGCTACTTCGCCGACATGAACCGTCACGCCGGGATCTTCTGAGGGATTTTCCACTCAGGGCCTGTTTGGGTTTAGGGTTGAGGATTTGAATAGGGTTTAGGGATCAGGGTTTGTGTTTGAAGGTGGCTTGTAGGCTCAGGGTTCCGGGCTGAGGTTGAGGCTGTGGTGGGTAGGGTGAAGGGCGTAGGGTTTACGACTCAGGGCCTAAACCCCAAAGCCCAAGATTTAGGCTCAAGGCTGAAGGGTTGAGCCCGGGTTTAAGGTCATTACGCCTTAAGTAAACATGCGACTGAAAAAGCTATACTTTGGAGAGCCTAGAGATAAGCACAAGCGATTTTGCGTTGTTGCTGGGAGTCAAACATGCCTTGAAATTCGACAAGGCATGTATGACGTAGAAGGACAAAGGTATTCGCTAGCTACATCTATGAGGCATGGTATTCGGTTGAGATTGTAGTGGGAGTTGGGGTTGCCTTTGGCCCCTGCTTGGAACGCAGTTGAGGGTTGGGTTTAGGGTTAAGTTTAGGCCCTTAACCCCTAAACCCGAAACCTTAAATTCAGGAGCTTAGATGCTTTAGGCCCCCTCAAAGTTTGTCCTTGAAAGGTAGCTACGCATATAAGGGGGCCCCAATGTGGACCCAATATATTATGTTCCCCATCACAGGGGCCCCTATTTTTGGGACACCCGCAGAAGCGGCTTGCTGAGGTAGTTTGGGGTAGAGGGTAGGGAAGCATTCAAAAAACACAAACCCTGCGGCCTCATCTCAAATTCCTGTTGTAGGGCGGCCTTGATACGCACAGTTTAGGGCTTACGGTTTAGGGTTAAACCCTAAACCCTAGACCCTAAACCCCAAACCCAGGGTTTTGAGCTTCGGGTTGTTAAAGCACCTAAGCTCTGAACCCATAGTAGGCCCTGAAACCCTCTGGGGGTAGAGCACACCCCTCTGTAGACATCCGGGACCAGCAGTGGCTTTAGAAGATGGTACCCGCACGTTGTCTCTGAGTGCGGGTTTTCCAAAAGTAGGGGCATCCTTTTTGGGGATCTCTACAATAAGGATTATCGTATATTGGGGGTCAGTTAGGGGTAGCCAACTTTTTGGGAAACTCTGGGTCAGGATGCGTGGGCTCGTGCCTGATCCTTACACCCCAGCAGAACCCCAAATAGTAGCTTCCATGTCCTGTTCCATTATCCCTATATTACCCCTATATACCCCCTATATAATCCCTATATGACCCCTATATCACCCCTATAAACCCCCTATATAATCCCTATATACGCAAGAGGTGCTGCACCATGCCTGCAGATGGGCCCTCCGTAGTGGTCTTTTACATTTTGCCGTGCTTCAGGGCGGCAAGTGGTTTGGCCGTGGGCATTGAGGGCAAGTTCAGGCTGCCGCTGCAACAGCCCTCAATCAATGCTTGAGCCTTCTCTGGACTGCGGACGTGTGGCTCACACGCCATGAAGCTCAAACTGCTGGAGATTTGGGCTTGTATTCTTTACGTGCTTATGTGCGCTTGGCGGAACTTGCTTGGGAGGCGAGGCTACCAAGATGGCCACTGCTTCCCAAGCACCACATGCTGTTTTATTCCTTCCATTCCCTGGCAGACAGCGGCATCCGCCACGACTTTACTTGGAACGTGATATGTGATGCATGTTGCCAAGACCAAGACCATGTGGGTCGCATTTGCCGCATCTCGCGGCGTGTAGGAACCCGAAAGATTGTGCGGAGTTGTCTTAGGAAATACGTTGTGGCCAGCTATACGGCCTGGCAGCATGAGCTCTACTGATGGGGTTGAAGAGCAAAAGGCAAGGCGCTCAGCTGTCTAACGAAGGTTTTGCATCTTTTTCAGTGTATTTCAGGAAATCTGTTTTTTCTAAGGTCTTGGGGAGAATCTGCATTTTAATGCGAACCCTGATTATTTCGCATCCTGGGACTCCTTGGGTTGGGTTCCTTGTATACCTCTAATATGGGGTAGGTACTTCATGTGGGCCTCAAAATGATGTCGGCGATTATCTAGAAGCGTGCAGTACAGAATGCCTTCTCGCAACCCTTACATAAACCCAGCTTCCATTTCATGTTCCATGTTCTTTTCCATCTGACTCTGCACTATTTGTAACGCTACCCTTATACCTATATCCTGCACCCTAATCCCTAAATCGAGAATAGTGTAGGCCCCCTACAGTATGTTGAGATCTTTACGTTTCTTACTGTTCAGTGCATCCTTGAAGCTAAAGAAAGTGGGTTTAGGGTTTAGGGGTTCCCTAAGCCCTAAACCCCAGGTAGGGTCTAGCGATGACTGGTATCATCCCAACATGGCCAAGAAAGCCCTAAACACTGGGTTTAGGGATCTTGAGCCTTTACCCCTAGACCTTAAACGCTGACCCCATGTAGCCCCAAAGCCCTTGCAAGCCCTAGACAAAGCACCTTAAGCTCGAAGACTCGAACCACAGAACCCTAAACCCTAACTAAACCTAAGCCCGAAACGCGAGAACCTTAAACCCAGAGACTCCAGACCCGCAGCCCTAAACCCTAACTAAACCCAAACCCTGAACCCTTAAGCCTACCCTAAACTTCAAACCCTGAACAGAGTTTCTTACATGGTATTTGTCTAAGTTCAGTTTGAAGCAGATCCTTTCTATTTGGGTTTCTAGCATAATACGGGCCCTTGTAGAAATTTCTCCCCATTTCAGCCAACTCCCACATTCTCAGGTTATGGACTTCACCTTCGAGGGGGCGGAGGACAAGGAAATGGTCGAGAAAGTTTTCGAGCAGCTTGGATTCACGAAGATGAGGGTGTGTTTGGGGTTTAAGGCGAAGGGCCTGGGGTCTTAGGGTTTTAGGGTTTTGGGGCATAGGGTGTAGGCTTAGGGCTTGCGGCAGTTTGGGGTTTGCGTTTGGTTTTTGCTGAGGCCTATGGAGTTTACCTGGAATAGTCTCTGCCAAGAACAGATAAGTGCCCCGCATTGTAGTGACCCGGATATGGGGAGCCGTGTTTCCTGTTAGGCAAGCATTGATCTGAGCTACTGTCAATACTAGAGCTGCCCGTAATCCCCAAGTACACCGAAACCCTAAAACCCCAACCTTCACACTTTAAAGCTCTAAACACCCAAACCTAAAGCCCCAAACTCTAATGAAGCAACGCCCTCATAAACCAAAACCGAATTTCCTAAATCCTGATCCGCAGTTTAAGCCCCTTTTCCTTTTTGGGTGTCCTAGGTTTCTTGTAGAACTCGGTTACTACAAAAGACACAGGCACTTTGCCTAAACCCTCAGACCCTAAACCCTAAGCCCTACTAATCCCCAACCAGGCCATAGAACAAAAAAGGCGTAAGGCCTATAAACCAGCTTAAGCCCTATAAACCCTGGTTTAGGGTTTAGGGTTTAAACCCGAAACCCTATTGTGCAGGTCTGCCCGAGCAAGGTACCTGAAAATCCTATTTGCCTAGGCCTAGCCGCGCGAACGACCGCAAAACTTGGCTGCGCGAGTATAGCGCCGATGCGGAGCCTCGGGGCGTGAGAGTTTCAAGTCCCTACAGTTTAAGGTTTGTTGTAATATACTCTAAAGGGCTTATAGGCTTATCGGGTTTGGGCTATAAGGGTTACAGGGATTACAGGGATTACAGGGGTTATAGGGTTGAGGGTTTAAGGGTTTAAGGTTTACAGGTTGAGGTTTTTCGGGATTAGGGTAACGTATTGAAAAGAGTTTCTAGGGTTTTGTAGGGTTTAGAGCCATTTCGGATTATAGGGGCTCTATAGGCCTATCATTGCACATAGGGTCTTTTGGGGATGTTTATGTCGTTCAGGGGTTCAGGGTTTAAGTGTTTAGGAGTTTGGGTCTTAGGGTGTAGGGGACTGTGAGGGACGGTGGATGGAGAAAATCTAGCCCCACCTATTGTTGATACTAAAGATCCTGCATGACCGTACAAGTAAATTATCCCATGGGAATGACAGTAGTTTAGTATAGTAAGGTCATGCAGGATTTTTAGGATCGACCATTACGTGCTAGATTCCCTCCATCCACAGGGCCGGGTTTGGTGGGGCCTCAAGGGTTGGGGTTTTTAAGGCTTCAGGATTTAGAGCCGTTGGGGTTCACGGGTTTAGTTTGTAGGCTCTCCTAAACCCTAAACCGCCTCTGGATTCAGGGTTTTGGTTGCAGGGTTTCCTCCCTCCAAACCCTAAACCCTACATAAAGGGAACCTAAAAGGTACAAGATTTCTCCAGCCCAGCCACAGAATGTTGAATTTGTGTAGGCCCGTCCAGCCTGGAGTATCCATCTAAGTGGCCCCTGGAAAGGCATGGAAAAGAAGGCTTGCAGATTGCTCCCTAGGCCCTGAAGCACAGGTATTCTGTCAGGAACAACAATCCGGTAAAACAAACATGTCTATAAATCAGTGTCTATAGCTTTAACCCGTAACGTTACTAAACTCAAAACCCTCAACCCTAGGGGTATAATAACCCTGTTTATAGTCTTAACCCTAAACCTTACTAAACCCCAAACCCTCAACCCTACGGTTATAGCCCCAGTCTATCCCAAATCGTGGACACCTGCAACCTCAACCCGAAGGTTTCCAAAGGCCAGGGAATGGCGTTAATGGGGACACCCTACTTCAAGGCTCCTGGCGCTTAGTAGTTTCTGCTTTAGAAGCTCAGTCAGAATGAGAGAAGCCAGTTATGTAGGGTTGGAGTCCCAGTTTGTCCCATGAACCTTCAAGTGGGGCGCGCAGGAAGCCCTACGTCAGCAGCATGTTCGTCATCACCTCATTCAAGCATATGCTCCCAATAGCTTAACCCTCCGCCGCACTCATAATCATACCTACCCATGCAAAGCAATGATCTCAGGTTAGAAGTAGGGGCCCCCAATCTGGGCCCCTAGGCCTCTTAGGAGGATTCTAAGGACCCTTAAGGGTACACAAGCTCTTAACCCTCAACCATGCCGCATAGTGTCAACCTTAGAAACGATGTTACATCAGGGATGCTTACTCTCTGGAGGTGTAATACGGACCGCACCCGAAGAGGGTTTAGGGTTGGGGCTTCGGGCATAGGGGTTTTGGGCTAGTCCCTAAATCTTAAACCCTAAACCGTTCATATAGAAAATGGTCCCAAAGAAGTTTTGTTTCAGGTTCTCAAGTTCCTATTAATATGATGGCCAGTTTTGCTTTGTGACCTCAAAAACCCTAAGCCCTAAACTCTAGACCCGAACCTAAACTGAAACAAATAGCAACCCAGACCCTTAGGAGGATCTAAAAATTGGATCCCCCATGTAGACCCTATATATAAATTCCCACACGGTTCTAGGGGATCTAGTTTTTAGATCCCTTTGGGGGTCTGGGAAACCCCAAACCCTAAACTCTAGACCCTAAAGCCTAAACTAAAAAAGCCTCAAACCCGAAACTCTAGATCCTAAAGCCTAAACTGAAAAACCCCAAACCCTAAACCTTAAACTCAAAACCCAAAACCCGAGACTCTAGACTCCTAGACCCGGCAGGAGCTCGACTACACCCGGGAGCAGTCGTCGTACTCAGATTTCCTGAACCTCCAGTGGCTCTGCTCAAAATTGTAAGCAACATGATATGGGGTATTTAGGGTTTAGGGATGAGGGCTTAGGGTTTAGGGATTAGGGTTTAGGGTTTAGGGATTAGGGTTTAGGGTTTCGAGATTAGGGTTCAGGGTTTAGGGATTCGGGTTTATGGTTTAGGGTCTAAACTCTTTAAATGCGGGTTAGATTGGGAATTATATGAGGGGCTACTATCGGGACTATTGAGAGGGATGCTAGCAGATTAAACTATAGCTAGGGTTTTGGGGTTTACAGTCTAAATGTTTTTAGGGTTTGGAGGCTTAGGCTTTAGGGTTTAGGTTTTAGGGCTTACAACCCTAAACCCTAAACCCTGTAGCAGTGTAGGGTTTGGGGTGTTCAGGCTTTAGTGGTTTCGGGTTTTATGGACCTAGGGGTCGTATCATGCCATAGGCATCCTTGGACCTATATTCCTTTGTTCATTTAGGGCTTAGGGTTTGGGTATGATAGCCGACGATGGTGCTGAAGTGTTTTGCTGTCGTTCTGGCTGCTGTCAGTTTTGCGAAGACTGTCGTTGCTGCTGCTATCTAACACGGCTTCTGCATGCTATCATTCACCTGTTCTTGATTAGTTGTCTTGGCATTTTCATGTTTGTTTGGGTTGCTATCTCTGTACAACTGTACTGCGGCAGTCGCCTGAAACACCATGAATGGCGTAGAGTCCTAGCAAGGTTTTGCTTACAAAGCACTCGAAGTGAGTTTCGTATTTCCGTCCTGTTCAAAACAGTGATCATGGCCTGTCCAGCATCATCCTCTCATGGCACATCTTAATGGGGTTTCCAAAAAATAGGGATACCTTGATTGGGGTCCACATAGTAAGCATTTCGGGGTTCATATTGGGGTCCTAAGTGGGGGCACGATCGTACTTTACCCCATTGATACTTCATGATGCGCAGGCATGGCAGAGTAGGCTTCACCACTGTGAGCTTTATGTTAAGCGCTTGATGGACAAAACCGCATGACTCTATGTATCTAAACCCTGCGAATGATGCGACGGTAGTCAGCCGTATTAGGGTCATGCAGGATGCCCTTGCTATTGCTCCAGAATGTTTTAGGGTAACTCCCTTACATGCACAAATTACGCTCATCCATATGTGCTTATGTTCATGTTTGTTATTTGGACCTTCAAAAGGCTGGTGATTCAGCAGACATGGTAGATTCCACCAATTGAGGGCTTCCAATATAGACCTAACACTACCTGAATGCAGAGTCTGGGGATCACCCCTCATTTGGTGGAAGCCTAAACCCTCTGGGTAGGCCCCTGGGATATTTAATATTTTCCCTAATGGTTTTCATAGAGGACCATATATACTGATATTTTTCAATGGGTCTTAGGGGCCAACCTAGCCCTGTACAAGGATTTTCTGAAATTCTGGCCCTAAACCCTCCTTGTGATGCCCCTCCTGCCGCTCCTCGAGCCTCCGAGCGCCCAGACCCCCTAGAGGATGCTGCAACAAACGGAAATCCCCAAAGTCACCCCATGATTAGTTACTTGGGTATTAGGGCTTAGCCCTAAGCCCTAAACCCGAAAACTCCAAGGTATAGGGATCAATGTGAAGTTTGTGTTTTGGGATCCTTTAGGGGGTTCTAAGTTATCCTACCCTCATGATGCCGCCAGTTTTCGCTTCTACTCCTCTACGGTAGGTGTTGCGAAGAAGTGGAATAGGTGCCTTCTTTAGGGATGTAGGGACTCTGTTGTCAATGACCCCCCATGTTGGCTAGGAAGCTTCACACAATCTTCCCCAGAAATTCCTTACTAGAGACCGCCCTACTGCTCTTACATACATTTCCTAGGCTCCCATAGGTCCCCAATGTTGAGAAATTTCCAAAGTTATTCTGGGTAGGCCCCTGGGATATTTGATATTTTCCCTAATGGCTTTAATAGAGGACCATACATACTGATATTTTTCAATGGGTTTTAGGGGCCAACCTAGAATTGCAGACTGTGAATCTAGGGAAGTTTCGGGTGGGTAGTTTCCCCCGCAGTGTAAGCCTTACAGAACTCTGTCAAAGACCTATAGTGTCCCCATCTCACAGGCCCCCCAACCCTAAACCCTAAGGGTTAGGGTTTAGGGATTTAGGGTTTAGGGTTTAGGGTTTAGGGATTCAGGGTTTAGGGTAAACCCCCAAACGCCCTTAAGCAAAGGATGGTTCACTTCAGCACTTACGACAACGTCCGCTCCATACCGCTTCTCATTGATGGGCTCCTCGATCTTGAAGCAATTGTGGGGGGGTTTCCTCAAATTAGGTACCTTTGCAGGGATTATCGGGGATTTATAGGTTTAGGGTTTAGGATTTAGAGTAGTCCTTGATCTGGAAGCAAGCGTGTGGTTTTCCTACACTTAGGGGTACCCTCTTGGGAGTCCCCATAATACGTAGTTTGAGGTCTATATTGGGGTCCCCATCTTGGGAAACTGCCTTGTGCGGTTTAAGGGTTTGTGGCTTATTAGGGTTTGAGGTTGATAGCTTGTGAAGTATATCATACTGAAATCCAATAAGGCATATAGATTTGTTGAATGTCCACCCAAATAAGGAAATAGTTGGAATGATTAGGTCCTGGTGGTTGGGTCTTGATATCGAGCCCTTGCCTGCAAGCAATTGAGCGTTCCAAGCCAGTCTTAGAACCTTTTTGTTATGGACAGCCGGCAAGAACAGCATCATTGCGCCCCGTTGCAGCAATATCATAAACTGTGGCAATGGAAAGAGCCATAGCAGTTCTTTGACAAAATAAGACAAGCAGCCCTGGCAACGATGAAGACTAGCCCTGCATCGCAGTCCTGGCAGAACAACATGCAATTTGAATACTTGGTGAGGTACGACTTTGCAAAAACATCTCACTCAGTCCGTGATGCGGAGCTTCAGCATCGTCATGTTGTAGCGAACTACATATAGCTCGGGGTACCCCATGTGAGTCATGTGAGGAAGCCCAAAGCGTTGCTCATACGTGTCCTGTTGCCATTTCCCTCAACATTGAGATCAATTTGGGTCAGCTCCACAGTATTGAACAGATCTGGCACCCCAAATCCCAAACTCCAAGCCTTGCAGGCTAACCCCCACGACGCCATCCCCCCACCCCCAACCCCAGCCTAAACTTAAATCCCAAGCCCTAAACCCCTAAGCCCTAAACCCTAAATCCTTCTAGAAATATTCCCCAAACCCCGAAATTTGAACAGGGTCCTACCAGGACGGGTGAAACAGACTCTTGGAAGCCTTTAAGCACCCCAAACTAACATGGAAACCCATATAGTTTAGCGTCTAGGCTTTAGGGGGTTTGGGGGGACCCTACAAGGGGATGTATAGGCGGTTTTGGGGGGGACCTTTAGCTAATATGCTATAACCTTAGTCCAGGACGCATATAGCCCATGCTTAACAGGACTGTAGCCTTTATAGGGTTTTTTTGGGGGCCAGGAGGGCCTCTGTTTGGGTCAAGATAGGGAAGCATGGCTTAACTGCAAATCCTACTGACATTCATTGAACGGCTTTAGGGCTACTTCAGGGTAGCTAACCGGGCGGGGTAGTATGGGGAGGCTCTAAACCCTAAGCCCCATCCCCTATAAGCCCTAAACCCTAAATCCTGAACCCTAAACCCTAAATCCTAAATCCTAAACCCTAAACCCAAACCCGTTAAGGATTCCCGTAAAAGCAAGGCTTAAGCCGTCTCAGCGCAAAGTGCTGCACTGGGCGCTGAAGCACTTGCGGTCTGAGCAGGGCTCCCGAGAGGGATTTAGGGTTTGGGGCTTAGGATTTAGGGTTTAGGGCTTAGGGCTTAGGGTTGAAGGATTTTGGCTTTGGGGTTTGCGGCTTAGGGTTTTAGGGATTTAGGGTTTGGGGGGTTGGGGTTGAGGTTTGGCTTAGGGCTAATCACGTATCATAGGATTGATAAGGGCGCCAATAGCCCGCTTATAGTTGTTTTAATGGACCCGAAGGTTTAGAGTTGGGGGTCTTAGGTTTTTGGCAGGGGTTGGACTGCAGGGTTATGTAAGGGTTTTTGGTTTGAGGGTACAGGGTTAAGGGCTACAGGGTTACAGTAGGAGTAAAAGGCGAAGACGTTATGGCTAAGAGTTAAGGGTAGGGTTCAGAGTGACTTTAGGTCTGGTTTTGGGGTTTTGGATGGGAAGCGCCTCATGGTAAACATTAGGCAATGCTAGAGGAAATCAGGGTTTAGGGTGTATAGTCCCCCTTAAGTAGATAGAATACGGTTTTGAAGATTTAGGGTTTGTGGTTTAGGGTTGAAGTGTGTTACCCTACCCTGCCCCTAACAAGAACATTCCCTACACGTGTCCATTTGTTTCTCCACTATTTGGTACCCTAAACTTTCCTAAGCCTTATGTAAGCGCGGGAGTCGCAAGTTTCGAGAACAAACATGCTCCTAGGGCAGCGGTGGGGTGAGCTTATATCATGGCTCTGTAGCTTACGGCTGTTAGTAGGGAATATGGGAATACTCTCCCTGTATAATTCCTGTATGATATGATTCCATATTCCCTATGAAATTCCTGTCTAATTCCTAGACACTATACCCCCATATTGCCTACTTAATCCCAACCCCCAGTAAGGTGGGGTGAAGCAGCAGTTGGTATCGATTCTTGGGAACAAGGGGCCTAGTTAGGGTTGATGATCAGGACGTGCATCCACAGTAGGCCCCTCATCCCCTTATTGGAGCCCAATTCTAAACCCTAAATCTTAAACCCAATTCCAAAACCCCAAAGGTAAAAACTCTAAATCCTAAACCTTAATCCCCAAATCCTAAATCCTAAACCCTAATCCCTAACCCTTAATCCCTAAACCCTAAAAAGGCCATCTTTGATGCCCACTGTAGCTTCTGAGGGTCCTAAACGATAGTGCCTTTCTTCGTAGGATCAGCTTGACCCGGAAGCAGACTCTGGGACTTCCAAGAAGGTAGGGTTTATGGGCTGAGGGGTTTAGGGTTTAGGGGTGTAGGGGTTTAGGGGTAAGGGGTTTAGGGGCAAGGGGTTTAAGGATTACAGGCATCTGAGGGTGGCGGCACATCTGCGCCCAGCGAACCTCGTGGATGTTGCCCAAGAAGCCATTGAAGCTGGGCTTTCTTCAAAATCCCCACCCGCTGTGAGACATCACAGGCTACCACCCAAAATACTTCCTGTTGGGGTTTAGGGCTACGCCCTAGTTCCCACCTCAACAACATGGGCTTCTTGCTTCTAACGGCCCGGGCCTTTAGGGGCTTTCAGGGGCCTTCTCCAAGGTGCAGGGGTCCAAAGCTTTTTCAGGCCTGTAGACGCTTGCAAGGCCCCCTTCGAGGCCTTGGTGTCCGATCAAGGGTAAAGGGGGGCGGGAGCCAGAGCTGTACCTCCTGCTGTACGGGAGGAGCCCGGAGAGTCTCTATACGTCCATTCTGAATAGGGGGCTGACGTGTTTCTTCAGTGTCTGACCACCCTAGTAATGGGTGAGAACGGCCTAAGCAGGCCGGGTGGGAATTTAGGGGTTTAGGCGGTTTGGGGTTTAGGGGAAAGTTTGAAGCAGGAAGCCGAATATAAAGTTGCAAGCTATTGTCAGCTAAGCTGGCTTTAGCCTTGCTTTTGGGACCGTGTTTTCTTCGGTTCCTATTAATAAAGGCGAGCTGACAGCTTAACTTGTAGGAGTGGGTCCTACAGTCCGTTCTAGCCATGTGGAGGTTCCTCAAATTGGGGATACCATCTTGGGGGTCTCCAGAATAAGGATTACAGTATTTTTGGCTCTATATTGGGGTCCCACTATTTTGGGCAACTACCATGTTATTAGCAACTCAACTCATGGGTTTCTCCTCCTACCCACTGATGGGTTCCGCCACTGCACCCCCCCTCTTTACTACTCCCCCAGGTTAGTTAACCTTGAAGGCTTAATGATCCCTAAACACCTCAATAAAGGGGGGAACCTAGGGGGTTAGGAAAAAGGGGATAGTAGGGGAACTCATGATAAATCCCACCCAGAACCCAAGCATCGCAAGGGCAAGGGAGGTGGCAAGCATGCGGCGAAGAAGGCAGTGCTGAAGGGGCGCAAGGTCAAGGCCAAAGCAAAGCCCCGTGCCCCAGTCAAGTGTAAAGGCTGCAGGCGCAAGGTTGCAGTTGCAACTTCCCCGGATGTTGGGGCTACAGGCGCGTTTTGGACAATATGTCCAAGATCGCGCTGCGCCAGGGGCCCAAAGCCCAAGAGTTCGTCATCGCCAAGGCCCGACAAGCCGAGGCCCGATAGGACGACGAGAAGTGCTACGCGTGGGTGCGGAATTACCTCAGCCACTGCCCGGACCTTGGGGGGGCATAACCTGTGGACGCAAATGTGGCTCCCGGAGCCGTGTCAAGTACATGGAAACTGTGACAGCTTCCAGTGGGCTTTGGAGTATTATTCCTTGAGTCTTAAGTTAGTAGGTACAACCTATAAAGCTGTTGGTAAGGTAAAGCCATGATGACCCCAAACCCTGAAGTCCTAAAGCCAGTGCCGGCCCAGTTCGCTCCTTTGAACTCCAAACAGAAACAGCCGAAAGCCGCCAAGGAAGAAGGTGTCGCAGATTGTGGGGCTGGTGCGGGGCTCAGGCTAGAACGGTTTCAAGGCTGTGTCCATTCGTATTCTTAGAACTATTGTATATATCTGTGTTATCAGTAGAGTGTTCTTATTGAATTATCATTATGCTTAGTTTTTTCCTGTTATTGCTGTTGCTGTCATTATTCGGGGTTGCTTTGAAGTAGGAAGCACCGAAGTCCATCAGCATGAGATGTAGTCCGCTGTGTGACGGTATGAGCATCCATCTTAGGTTGGGCCATCGTAATATAACTACCAGTATGCCATGTGGTCACTTTGAGTGGGTGGGGGCCCAACCCAACGTACTTCTGATGGTTGGCCCACAGGGTTTCAACGAGGCACCCTTCGCTCAATCAGTAGCTGAAGCTGCCTTATGAACTAAAAGCTGCCTGCATTCTATTAGGGGTTACACTAGTACCCTTCCAAAGGTCCCCCCCCGCGGGTTAAAGGGTTTAAGAAGGCTTACTAGGGTTCTAAATCTCAGGAGAGGGTACCTTTGGGGAGTTACTATTGTCACCCCTGGCTGTACCATCCCTTTAATGCAAGCTCTGGAGTGGGACTGTGTGATCAGACTTAGATTCAGGTTCCAGAGCTTGGGGTTTCAGAGCATTTGGGAGGGGCTCCTCTTTTCGATGCGCTTATCATGGGTCATAGTATGTGAGGCTATATAACGGGGTCTCAAATGTTTGGCAATTTCCATTTGCGTGGTTCAGCACGCTTACGTCCCCATCCTTTTAAGGGAAACCCCCTAAACCCTAAATGGACCAAGACCCGCGTGCTGCCATCCTCAGATACAAGTTGAAAGGGTTTAGGGTTTAGAGTGGAGCATTATGAAGGCTTGAAGAAGGACCAATCTCATGTGCCTTTTGAGGGCATTACCGGGGACATACAGGGTTTAGGCTTCAGGGGTATTACCCCAACCGTCAAGATTTGAGAAGAGAATGGAAAGTTACATGGAAACTGTGTTTGTACAGGCAGTTGTAATTTTAGTTTGTAAAAGGATTTTGGTAACTGCAACCCCCAAAACTAGGACCCTACGATTACCCTATGACTATCACATGATGGCTACAGGGTCCTAATTTGGTTGGCCGGGATTACGACAAAATCCTTTGTTGATAGCACAGGGAACCTTAAAGCTTACGCATGACGCTGTTAATTCTCTAAGTTTTCTAGGGTATTTCGGAATATGTTAACCCAAAATTAGGAAGTACATTCAAAGGGTTTATAAGAAATATCTATGGGCTTTATAAGGATTAATAGGGTTAAGGTGTTGGGCATGTTTGGCGGCTTCTTTCTTGACAGGCGCACCAAGAGGTCTCCGATGCTCCCAGGCAGTCTCGCCCAACATTCTTGCTGCAGCCTGGTCTTTGTGCTGCTGTTTCAGCCGGAGGAAAGGGTGAGAGTGGCGCGCGTGGGCGAGGCGGTCGTTGGCCTGTAGCTATGCTCCCAAGGTGGCTTCCGAAAGTTAACAGGATGGTTCCAATTTGGAAAAGCCCATGCGGCCTTAGCACCAACCAGCCAGCCAACTGTCAAGAGAATGCAAGCGTCAAAGGGCTTCTAAGCCCCTTTCCCTGATGTAGGTTGCTGATTCACACTTGGAGGTGTAGCAAAGTACAGGCATTGCATCAGGCATTGCAATAGGGGACGCTGTGAGTACTTTCTCGTCTCCTGTCTTGATGTCCTACAGTATACTTCCGGTGGTCAGGATCAGGGTTCCAAGACTTAAGCCCTGAGCCAAGACAGGGTTTTGGGTTTAGAAGATAGGGTGTAGAGTCTTCGGGTGGTGTGTTGCGGCATACACGGGGTTTGGCAACGCCCCGAAAAAGCCATAAGACTTGTTGTCACCAAACCCTGAACCTCAAATCCTACAATACTAGACCTAGCTCCTACGCCCTAGACCCTACACCCGACAACCCTGCGTACCCTAATTATAGCCTAAACCCTGCAATCCCCACTGATGCAGAACCAAAAGGAAAAGAATTTTGACAAGAAAACGGAAACTGGCAACTTGAAAAGAAAATTTGACAGCGAAATGGAAGCTGGTGGCTGGTTCAGATATGTCGGGGGTGAGGTAGATGATGAGAGGCGTTGGACAGCCCTAGCCTCAAAATCAGGACCTTATCATGGTCTCATCATAGGTATAGGGTTTAATTTTGAAGGTTGGTCTACCAGAATCCTCGCATTATACACACCCTGTATATATTCCTGGACCCGTTTCCATTCTATTTTCAATGTGTTGTTCGCTTTGGTTCTCCTTGGGGCAAGATTCCTAAACCCCAAACCTTACATGATACAGTAGGTTCCATGTTCTGGTCCATGCCCCTTGATGCCTGTATAGCCCCTGACATTAGAGTCCCTCTAGACCCTTACCCTAAACCCTATATGTTACAATTCAACCTCCAAGCCAACTCCTCAGACTTAGTGTTTCGGGCGTAGAATTCAGGGTTCAGGGTCTGCCCCAGACCTTGAACCCTGTCAGGGAAGACCATTTAAAGGTTAGAGCTAGGGTGGATTGGTCAGGTCGCCCTGAGCCTCCTGATGGCTAATCCTAAGCCGCAAACTTTGCAGCCGCCCGAAAACAGAGGCCCGCTGCTTCAAGCTAAGGGGTTTAGGCTTTAGGGTTTAGGGTTTAGGACTTAGGGAGGTTGACAGGAAGTGGTGCTCCCCCTAAACCCAACACCCTGGGTAATCCTACCGAAAAAATTTGGCCCCCCCATTCTAGAACATGTTGCAACCACTCTAACCCCTAATCCCTTCACCCCCAAACCCAATCCTAAAACCTAAGCCCTAAGCCCTAAACCCTAAACCCAACCCTGTTGCGTAAACCCACTACCCTCACAAAACGTGCCCAGGTGTCCTCAGCTACAAATTATCACCACGGTGAAGAATCCCTGGTGAAGGTCGGTGATGTACGGTTAAGGGTCGGGCGTTTTGGTGAGGAAGTGAAAATAGGTACCTGGACCCCAAAAATATGTAAAATAATTTCTCTTTTGGCTGTTATTCTGGGTTTAGGGCTGTTATTCTACATACTTCTGGGTTTAGGTACTGGTTTAGGGCTTAGAGTTGTCCTGACAATCCGGTTTAGGACTTAGGGTTTAGGGTCTACAGGGTTTAGGGCTTGGGGTTTAGGGTTTAGGGAACAGTGTTTTGGCTTTTGCACATTGCTCACTTCTAGGGTTGCGGGGAAGATTCAGGAGTTTGGGGGACAGGGATCATGGTTTTGGTGGCTTAGGGTTCCAGATGCGCGAGGTAAGGGTATAGCGTTGGTTGGGTTTTAGGGGATCAAGGTTCAGGGTTGTAGCCCTAAACCGTAAACCCTAGACCTTAAACCCTAGACCCTAGACCCTAAACCCCGTAGACCCTAAAGCTTAAAACGGGCGGTCGAAGTTCTGAGAGGCTGATTCATGCAGGCACTACAAGTCGGGGGTCCTTCATTTCTAGGTTCTCCCAACCACTCCCCTCTAGAACCCTAAGCCCCCAACCCTAAACTCTATAGCCCTAAACCCTAAACCTCTATACTATCCTCCTTGACTTCCCCTTAATTGGGGTTGTTTTACTTAAGCCATTTAAAGGGGAACCCCAGGGGGGCTAGTATAGAGGTGGGGACATCTGCCTTGCAGAGCCCTTACAAAAGTGGCCCCTCTATCCTCCCAGACAAAGGCGGGAGCCTTCATCAGCCATCTTATCTCCTTGGGACTTAGCTTGGACCTTAGACCCTTACTGGGATAGGTAATTAAGGGTTAGCCCTTAGTAGGGGTCCTAAGCGCCACGTCATTTATTCGGTTGGCGAAAGCGCTTTTTAGGGCTTCTGGGCTTAGGAGTTTGGTGTCTTAGGGGTTCAAACCCTAAACCCTAAGCCCGCTGAGGGGTAGGAGGCAGGAATTCTGGAGTAGTTGGATGTCAGCTGTTTTGAAGAAGGTTCGGGACTCGCTAGTGCTTGGTGTGGACTGACGGAAGGAATCCCTCGTTTGGGGGTTCAATGTTTAGGATTTAGGGTTTAGGATTTAGGGTGTAGAGCTTAGTCCCTACAACGTAAACCCGTCCTTCATTTCCTACTACACGCCCAATCTCCCTGAAAGGCTCAGGTTTTTAGCCGCGCGAGGGGGGGACTGTTGAGGCGTTTGGGGCTTGAGGTTTAGGGGCCAAGATAAATGTGGCCGGATCATGCATGTTTGGGGCGTCGAGGTCGGATACTATTGCTGGTGCCTGCCAAGGTTGTAAGTTTGCGCATGGCATTGGAGGATAGCACGATGTTGCAATGGGGCTCAGGAGACGCAATCCTTGCAAACACACAGATGAGAAAGGGATGCTAGCAACGTCATGCTACAAAAGGAGCATGATGAACAACACGATGGTGGCAACATGTAAGCTATAGTCTAAATTCCCAGCATCCCCCTTAAGAAGCCCTATACTACTCCCCTACATAATTCCCTATAACCCTCTTTAGGGAGGTGAGACCATAGCACTCAATTGGAATTTGGAAGCCTTATGAGTGTGATGGTGTTCAACTCGAGTCTGTGTCTAGCACCTTCAACCGCCCACTGGGTTGCCTTCAACGAACTTAAATTAAGTTATCATAATTTGGAAGCCCAATTATTTACTATATATATATACTTAAATTAAGTTATTATAATAAGGAAACCCAATTATTTACTCTATATATATATATGCTTATAATACAGTAACGTGTTTTAAGTTCCTTAACGGCAACCCAGCCGAAGTGTTCATCGTTTGAAGACCCTGCGCGAGAGGTCATCGTGCACTTGGCCGGCAACTCAGGTTGTTGGTATTCTGTCTGGCGAACTACCCAAAACCCTAAAACTTAGCGAGGAACTGTTGAAACAAGAGGGCCCAGCGAGTTCCGACTTCTCAGTCTGGTATGGAGAGTTGGGTTATAGGGATTACATAAGCGTCCATCGAATGTCAAATTTGTTGAACGCTCTAAGCAGGCGCCTGTGCAACTTCCCGAATTACCCCGCAAGCCCTCCAAACGCAGTGCAGAACAATGACAAGAATCCCTCGTACAAACGGTCTGGCCCTAAACACTATGCGCAAGTTGACTTTTGTTCGGGGTTTGAGTTTTGAAGTTAAGGTGGTTAATGCTTCACTGGGGTTTAGGGTTTAGGGTTTAGGATCAGTGCTATTTTATTTTGTGGGGGGGGATTGGGGGCCAGGATGTCAGGATTTAGGGTAGCTTGCGGGTAACAGGTATGGGTGCTGAGATGTGGGTAGGGATGATTGTAGCTCAGCTGCCTTTCAAAGACCCTTAACCTTGTCTTCGCGTCCTTGATAGGCCCTAAACCCTAAACCCTGAACAGTAGTTCCCATTTTCTTTTCCATCATCCCTATATAACCTCAACATAATATACCCCAATACAACGTAGTTTCCATTTTCTTTTCCATTATCCCATAAATTAATTATATGACCCCAACATAATATACCCCAATACAAAGTCTTCCTGGGCCTCAATCCGATCTGCGACAGGGACTTGATTCATTCCGTACACTTCCAACCCTCAACTCTAAGCCCTAAGCCCTAACCTTAGGGTTTAGGGTTTAGGGTTCAGTGTTTAGGGCCCTAAACCCTATAAACCCTAAGCCCTACGCTCTACCCCTTAAGCCCTACACCCTACGCCTTAAACCCTAAAGCATAAACATCAAACCGTAGCCTTTAACCCCACACTTTTTCAACTCAAGCCCTAAACACCTGGCCTCTTGCACTTTATGCCCTTAACGCCAAACTCTGAACTTTAGCACTAAACCCCACCCACAAACCCTAAACCCAAAACCTGATACCTAATACTCTAACCCTTATCCAAAACCACAAGCCTTAAAGCGTTAAACCTCAAACTTGAACCCCCAAACCCGTTGGACCCTAAACCCTGAACCCTACACCCTGAACCCTCAACTGCCTCAACCATGGCTTAGGCCCAAGATTTCGTGGGCAGCAACAACCTGAATCTCCTTCAGTTGATCCCTCGGAAGTCGCAAGATCTCCAAACGGTTTAGGGTTTGGGATTTAAAGGTTTTGGGGGGTTTGATGGTTCAGGACCTGATGGTCTAAGTAGGCATTGGGGTTTAGAGGCTTTGGGATTTAGTTTTAGGGTTTCAGGGTTGCCGAAAATCCTTCATGACCATAAGTACCCCAAACCTTGGTTTTGTGTTTAGGGTTTACGAGTTTCGGGGTTTAGGGTTTAGGGGCTTTGGGTTTAGGAATGGTGTCGTAGTATATTCAGGTCATGCAGGCTTTTGAGTATCAATAGTGGGACGGGTTAAGCCTGGGTATTGCCCCTACCCGGTAACAGTTGGATAAAAAGGAGGCATCAGGCTTCCCCTATAGGGGCTGTGCGGTGAGGGTTTAGGGTTAGGGGTTAAGCCCCAAAATCTATAGCCTACATAAACGTCGTAGGAAGGCCCAACTTATAAAGCAACATCAAGTTCAAAGGGAACCGGAAGATGAGATGGAAGCTGGGATTACATAGTTTCATTTCCACCTGAGGCTCTGTGGACTATGATGCGCTTTCTGTGGCATGGTTTGGGCATGGGGGCTAAGATTTGGGACCCACTATGGGGGTCTAAGATCCTCATGAGGGTAGGTATGGAAAGTTTAAGTTATAGCGAGCAAACACCTGATAGCCTCCTATCTCTACCAGTATGCAAGCATGAGACTACTGTTGATACCAAAAATCCTGCCTGACCCTAGTATACCATAGTACCATAATTCCCAAAGTATAGGGTACTTAGAGTCATGCAGGATCCCTAAACCCTAAACCCCAAACCCTAGTATCCACCGTAGCTTCAGTGTTTCGTGGCATGCCCATCTGGTTCGACTTGGGTTTAAGAAGTGTGGTGATGAAATTGTTTGGGGTTTCAAAGTTTAGGGTTTTAGGGTTTTAGGGTTTTAGGGTTGCAGGATTTAACCCGACACCCTAAACCCTAGAGTCAAGGGTTGTGAGGCCTCTTGAGTGGAGCCTGGGATGCTAAAGTAAAGCCTTTCCTCCTGATACGAGTAACCCTAAACCCAAAACTCCAGCACCAAAAAACAGGGAGCCTAACAGTTGCGAGTGGAAGGATCCCAGGGTTAAGGGCCCATACTTGGGGGTCCATGGTTTCAACCTTAGACCAGTTCTAGAGACCCCTCAGAATCTCCTTATCCTTCCCATGTATCCAATAAATTTGCTGGGGGTACCTGTTTTGAGTAATCAGCCTTTGGGGTACACGCAAGGTATCCTCCTGAACCCCCTCTAAATACCACGCGCCCTACAGGTCCTGCCCCCTCACACACACCCAAGTCTCACAAGAAAGGGTCTTTTTGTGGGGGTCCTTTAGGTACTGCGCCCCCTAGGGTTCCCCCTTAGTTCTTGAGACACGCTTGATTTAGGGGGCAGCCCACAGGGGGGCTAGCACGGGGGGTGGATAAGGGACCCCAAAAATGTTTATTTCGGGCCGACGTTACACTACACCCCACGCACCCAACGTAGTAGGAGAGGGTTTTGATGAAGGACTAGGGACAAGCATAGGATCACTTCACAATAAGGAAAGCCCTCCTTCTACTACAAACAATGGACCTATACCCTAAACCCTAAACCCTGGTCCTGCATCCCTTACACCCTGAGGCCTGTCGGTATGTTCGGCACCCGCCTGAACGGCCGCGACGTACATGCCAGCGCCCGCTACATCCACACGAAGCTGCCACCGCTCCTCGGCGCTTCTGACTTAAGGGTTTAGGGCTTAGGGTTTAGGGTTTACGGCTGACCCCCCTACCCCTGCATCCTAAACCCAAAATCCTAAGCAAATCCTAAGCCTTGAGCCTTCAATCCCAAGTTTAAACCCTAAATCCCAAGCCCTGAACCCTAGACGTGTTTTTGAGTTTGGGGGTGAGGGCTGTCGGGTAATAGGGCGTTCTCTGGAGCGCGTTTGCAAGAATCAGGTCGTGGTCTACTTGGGTTCCTGGACTTTTGAGAGCAAGTTTTCCGGCTCCCGTACCTAGAGCTCACGGATTTAAAGGGTTTAGGGCTTGGTAGGGGAAGAGCAAGCTAATAGCCTCTTATAACTACTACTCAAGATAATACTCGCGTTTGCGATATGCCGGACTACTACTACAGATGACAGTCGTGTTTGCAAAGATGCCTGCCGTCAACAGTGTAACTTAGAGTAGCTGGCCTTGCAACCGCTCTTCCAAAATACGAGCCAGGAGTTCTTCGGTAAAGATGTGAGAGTTTCTCGAGATGATTCCCACAAAGCCCCGAAAAGGACCACGACGATCTCAGCATGCTTCTAGTGCAAGACCCCCCTGCCCTCCTGGTAATAACAACTGTTGTAACAGCCCATGAGCATCAAGGCTTCTAGAATTCAAGTGAAGGGGTGCGCAATATTTGGGTGAGCGGTCAAACAGATTGCGCCTGCTTCCTACTGTCCATAATCAAAACCCGCTAAACTGATGCAATAGGATAATTCCGAAGGAGTTTCCACGGGTTCAAGCATGTACTGAGGGGTCATGCAGGATCTTTAGTATCAAGCTTATCTTCAAGAGATTGTGAAAAAAGTTCTGTCGGGTAGAGGTTTAACGCTTAAATAAAGGGCCTACACAGAAAGGCTACGGGGACGACAGGGAATCTTATGGGAACCTGTATGCCATTTGGTTAGAATTACTTTTCCATCCGGTCCCACAAACATTACAAATTCATTTGAAGGCCATTACCCAGAACACTGCACGCAAGCAAGCGCGATAATGATTCTTGTGGCTCTGAGCATACAGGAGCTTCTCGAAACGATCGTTTTTTAATTGTGAGGACCCGAAGAAATATATGGGTAGTCCCCAAAATCATGGGCCCCTTCTGGTTATAGATTATGATACGGCACCTGAGATGTTGCGTGATCAAAATAAGGTGATCCGCTTTTATCTTTGGGACCCCTATTTGCTCTCCCTGTTTTGAGAAACCTCATATGGGCCATAATCTAAAGCCCTTATGGGGGGGGTTACAGGGGATTATGTAGGGGACTATTATAGGGGTTATTAAGGGGGATACTTGGACTTTATGTAGACTATAGCTCATATCGTATAAGCCGTGACTTTCTTGCGCGAAGCGCACATGACAGCGCCATTACCCCCTTACTCTTTAAACCCTAGATGGTAACATCTTAAGTCCAAAGCTGTAAGCCCTGAACCCTCAACCCTCAACCCTAAGACCTAAATCCTAAACCCTAAGTCCTAAACCCTAAATCCCCAGTCCGAGACTTTAAATACAAAACCTTAAGCCCTAAACGATGCCAGCATGCACAAGCGTTGCGGCTCCAGAGAACGTTTTTGTTTCTCGCAAGGGTTCCATGAAACTTACAGGTGGTTAGGAATTTAGGGTTTAGAGTTTAGGGTTTAGGGTGCAGAATTTAGGGTTTAGGATTTAGAGTGCAGGGTTTAGGGTTCAAGGTTGAGGGCATAGGTCTCATAGGGCAAGGAACGGATCCCTAAGATGGAGAATCAAATTACGATTCACTGGAAACTGTGATTTTCTTGTGGCTATGTAGGGTTTTTCAAGCTTGTTTTCTGCGGCTGGTTAGTAGGGAACGGAGGCCTGGATGCCTGTCACAGTCCATACACTACGGTTTAGGTCTCAGGGTTTAGGGTGTAGGTGTAAGTTTTTTTTGGTTCAGGGTCCCCATAGCAGTTCGTGAATTCCATTCCTTCATTTCCGACCAGCCATTGGATGGTCAGGGAGACTCAGTAAGTGTATTCCAAAGCCTTATAAGTCATAAAGAAAAAATCAATTTCTCAGTGCAGTGCCTGCAAAGGGTCCCTAAACCCTAAATCCTGAGCCCTATATAACCCTATATAACTCCTAATAACCCTATATCACCCCTATATCCCCCTTTAAGGTACCCCTAATTTTGGGGAAAAATCCCAGCTATGCCTTCATTTCGACCCCCGGATCGATGTGCAAAGCTGCTCCGAATCTGGCTCGCCTCCGGCAAGATGTTGGCAGCCATACCCATTGAGGCCTGAGACTAACCCATTGGTGTAATATTAGGGTTATGTTGGGATTAACGTTTAGGGTTTAAGGTTAGGGTTCGGGGTTTAGGGTTTAGGGTTTAGGGTTTTTAGTTTAGGGTTTAGGGTTTAGGGTTTAGGCCTGAAGCTAACTCTTTGGGACTTAGCTTGGACCTTGTTTAGACCCTTGACCGTTGGGATTCCCATATATTCCTATTATAGGTACCTTAGGGTTAACCCGTAGTAGGGGACCTAAGTGCCATGTAGACTAACATGAGCTGTTTCGTAAACTCTTCAGTTGGGGCTTAGGGCTGAGGGTTTAGCGTTAAGGGTGGGGGGGATGCTGTAGGGTTTAGGGTCTAGAACTTCAAAGGAGTGGTAGACTTCATGTCGTGAGGGCCTTTTTGGGGCTTGTAAGTGGGAAATCCCCAAACCCTGAACCTTAGACCCCACCAGACGCCCATATCTGGCAAGTTGTGAAACGTAAGGGTCCACCCTGAACCTCAGGACCTACAACCCTGAACCCCAAGCCCTAAACCCTAAATCCTACGCCCTAAATGCTGAATCCTTCACTCTAAACCCTGAGCTTTAAGACCTTTAGGGCTTTAGGGTTTATCATGGAGAGCTTCACATCGATTGCTCTGTTTTGTTTCGGCTCCTGGTTCTGGATGGTCCCCTCCGTAGCTCTCTTCTACGGTTCTAGTCCTCCTTAAGTAGATAGAATATGGCTTTGGGTATATTATAATGAGGTCCCCATAGACCCCATACTTAAGGGGGACTATATACGGTAGTATAGCATACTCCATGGCCCTTGATACCTGAAGCCCAAATGGTAAGCCCTAAGCCCTAGAAGCCTGTTGAGGCCTTGGGCGATGTGAGATCTCTGAAGCTGATGCTACAGCCACTATGTGGGGCTCCCCGCTTTAGGCAGAAACTTCTGCACGAGCAGGCGCTCAGGGGGGGGCAATTTGGGCCTCAAAGCTTCGAGTTGCTATGGGCTTCAGTGTTTAGCAGTACAAGTTCTATTAATGCCGTTAAAATTACTAGTAGTATCACAATTCTTTAAGATGTTACTCTTAGTGGTAAAGAGCTAGGTTTTAAGTTTGAGGTTTGGGGTAGTTTCCAAATCATGGCGCTACCATATGCGGGCACCTAACTATGTAGTCACCAGCGGCGAGCGCCGGACCCGTTTAGGGTTTAGCAACCCTTTACATGGATATTGGTCTAAATTCCCTATAATACGGGGTCCTATGTTTGGGTTCCCATTATAATACGGGGCCCTAAATAAATTTCCCCCATTTTGGGAACAGTAATTTAGGGAAACTGCTACATGCCCTAAACCTCAGGTAAAGCTAAGTCCTCTACACCCTACCTCGAAAGTTAGCGTCCCAAGAGTTATGGGTTACTTGTCCCCACTTCCCTACCAATTTAGGGTTAAAGTGGCCCAGAATTAAGCTTAGGGTGTAGGATTTGGGGTATAGGGTTTCGGGTTTATAAGGAATTAGGGTTTAGGATTTAGGGTTTAGAGTTTAAGATTTAGGCCTTCCAGCTAGAGACAGAAGCCTGCAACCCTCTGGCAGGCCATTCTGCAGGAAGATGCCAAGCTGGACGCTTGCTTCGCCTACAGAAGAACTTAAACCTTTTTGGGCTTCCTCATGTGGTTTCTCCCCTATAAAACCTAAAGTGCTAGGGGCGCGCCGCGCGCGCGAGCGGAACCCTAAATCCTACACCCTAAATCCTATCCCCTAATCCTAAACCCTTAACTCTTGACCCTGAAGCCTTAAACCCTTTAGCCTCGGTTGTTGGTGAAGTGAGGGTGTGGCCCAAATCCTAAACCCTGAATCCTAGCCCCTAGACCCTAATCCCTAAATCCTAAACCCTAAATCCTAATCCCTAAGCCCGAAACCCTAAACCCTAACCCCTTAATCCTCAAACCCTAAACCCTAAATCTCAAACCCTTCGTTCTAAGTCTACCTTCCCCATTCTTTGAAGGTCATCTGTTTTTAAGGGTTTTCAGCCATATTTACTTGAATGGTAAGAGGGCTCATGTTGGTGCTGACTGGTGGTAGCTGACAGGGACATGCAGGACTTTTTTTCCTTGCTACGGCTCTGTGATCCCCATTCTTGCTTCTTTCTTGCGCGAGGAAGCAGCAGATGCTTTGTGAAATTCCGATGCCGGGCATAGTTTATTGTGACGTTTGGAGGTGCATCATTTCATAGTCGTCGTTAGAATCTACTGTTTTCGCGCACGCTTTCTAGCAGGTTCGTTCGCCTGCATGATCCCCTCTTTCTCCTCGGGAGAAAGCGTATTAAACCACTCGTGAGACCAAGCTTTCAAGCATTCCATTGCCTGAGCTTTAGTGCGGGCACTTCCGCGACTCCCTGGTCCAGGGCTGTCTGTGTAGGACACACAGCGACTTTTTTTGTTGCTGTGCTTGTACCCTGCTGGCAAATAGCACTGCACGAAGGGATTAGAGTTCACAGGATGCCCCATGTAAGTAACGCAACCTGGAGCTACTTCGCCCTCAGGCATGCCACGGCTCACATGCGGTGCATGTGGAGCGCTTCTTCGTTCCTAAATTCAGCATAGGGATGATAGAATTGAAATAAATGGGCTTAGAGGAAGAGGGTTAACAGGTCAAAATGATATTAGTTTATAGCCTTTAGAAAGAGTTTGTATTGGATAGCATTTGATAAATGAATGGAGTACACAATATCAAACACGAAGGAAGAAGATGCTTAAATTGTACAGTGTAGGGCCAGCGTCAGATCTGTCCGGCATGTCATGGTCTGGCTGCTGCGACGCGTCTGCGGGCCTCCGTTCTCCTTGATCAGGATCCACCTGCGGCTTGTCAGCATCATTGCTGTTGTCCTGCGGGTCTTCATCTTCAGGATCCACGGCCATGTAGTCCATGATTTCGTCATCCTCTTCTTCGTCAGTTTCGCCTGGAAGTCGTTCATCATTAGTTCCATCCATCTCCTAGGATATGGAATGTCAGGGATAATTTCTTTAGTGCGTACATGACTTTTACAAAGCAATAGTAAGAATACATGAGAAGCACTAGGGCCAGATTTAATTTGCGGGTTTTTTGGGATTCAGAGTGGTTGATTGTATAAAATTTCAGTCGTAGACTCTTCGGGATCTTTCTTTCGTGTGCGATGCGGTGCATCATCAGGCAATTCCTCCAAAACGGAGGTTATAAAGTCATCACTCTTGCCTTGATGGTTCAAAAACAAGCGGACACGTGCTTTGAAATCCATTTTCGAATGTTTCAAGCCCAGGGCTGTGCACACACTTGCTAGCAATCCTTTCGGAATCCAATAAATGGAGTGCTCTGCAATGTACTCAGCCAAACTCATCCATTCCGAGGTCTGCTTCCATCCCAGCTGATCGTGAGCCAGGCACGGTTCTGTAAACGCGATCACCACAGAAATCATGTCCCCCACGATTTTCCCGGTACGCGGAACATCAGCAACTTGGAAAGTGTAAACTCCTTGCTCGAACTTGACCAGTGGAAGCACGCGAACTGAGTGAGGGCCTGCGGACAGCACGAGCTCCCGAGTGTCCGAAGCTTTGCCTTCGTCCCAGGCCACGAAGCAGTGTTCCGGAATCAGCTTGGAGGTCCATAACTCCTTGTACGTGCTGAGCAGGACTTCCTGCCGATCCTCTTGTCTGTTCAGCTGAGGACGTATCTGCGCATGGTAGTTGTCTCTCAGGAGCCTGAGCAGATCGAGACGCTGGGCGAGGATGTGTGGTTTCGTGAAGTTCTTCGAGGTCTTGTGCTTTGTGAGGCCCTCAGACGAAACCCCGAGCTCCAGATCAGTTGCTTTCAAAGTGGAATGAACACGGGCTTTAACATACTTCTGGGACAGCGTAGCCTGCCAGTCTGAACTAGACAACGCCAAACTTTTCCCGCCACCTGGACGCGAGGTTGAGCTCTTGTGGGCCACTGCATGAATGTTCTGCGGGCATGTTTTTTCTGCTTTCATGCGGCGTCTTCCGCTGTCCCGCAGATCATTGAAGCAAAGTTCCGAAGCCAAACTTGAGAGGATAGAGTCATTGGCATCCCCAGTGAACCCTGCAACAACACGGCATATCTCCCGGAAACCCAGGCCGCGATCTTCATCCATGCCTGCGTTCGAGAAATTCATGCACCTTGGATTCCAGGGATGTTGTGGGATGAACGGGCATGATATTAGCATCATGTCTATCCTTAAAACCCTCCAGGACTTGTAATGGGCGCGCGAAGGCGATGTTCCTTCAGCTTGTTAGGGGAGGCATGGCATAAAGAGTGAGCTTACAGAGTCCTGGGTTTTATTGCGCAGCTTTGCAAACAGTGAAGACACCTATTTCTTCGGGAGATGCTTTTCATGCTGAGTTCCTTAATACGGGCAAGAGTATGGGTCGTTGTGGGGACGATTCTGTTGAGAAATCGAGTGGCTCGGCTTTGGTCATGATGTCACGGTAGCACTGGTACCGGGTGAAGTTCAAGCAGACGTACAATGCATGGTTTTTCGGCAGCTGATCGATAATTTCGGTGACGAACTGCCATTCTCGCTGCATGCAAGCCAGCGTGTCTGCACGCAACTGCAAGTTCAAGCAGGCAACTGCTCGCCAAGGAAAGCTTCGCTGCATGGTATCCAAGTCTAGCAGGGCATCGATCTGACACAAGAAGAGAGTTGCCAACCATTCAAGAGATTCCTTATCCTGCGTTGCGCCACAGTACTCAAGACCTGATCCCCGAGCTGCAAGTTGAAAGGTTTTCCTCAGCTACGCATTCAAGAATGCATCGTCGTACCATGCAAGTACTGCAACCGAGAATCTGAATCAATTTCGAAACACGTTTCCCGCTGGCTAGCGAGATCATCTGCCGCACTGAGGCGGACCCGTTGTTCTGGATGTCCTTCGCCTCAACACAAGGCAGAGCGGGGCATGCAGCGAACTGTCACAGGATCCCTGACAATCATGGTTTGTTTGCATGGTAGCTGCGCATTCGGATACGAAGAGACGCAGAGGTTTGAAGACCAAGATGAATGCACGCATTTTGTCCTGGTTTGTATCATCTGCAAGCACCTGAGTTGGGGAATCATGTACGGCCGGGGTTTTCTGTGCGGTGTTGCCGTCTTTGCAAGTCAGAGGCGAAATATTCAAGTCCAGCTGCGTGCCACGAAGCGATACGAGCCGAGAAGTCGTCATCCGAAGCATCGTTCTTGTTGCCAAAGGACCACGGATTCTTTCCTTCGGTGAAGATGGAGAAGCAATGTGCCATAGCCTCGGAATGCCAGCAAGAGTCCAAAGCCACAGCATGGTCCCAGAAGGAGAACCAACGCACATCCTTGGGATTGTCGGACCGCAGGTGTAGATTGCCTGTCAGGAAGAACTTTTGCAGTCGGTTTGCGCTGAAACAACATTCCAGCAAGAAACCCCAAGGCCTTTACGGGAAGACAGCAGGTTCAAGGCGTGCTTGGATGTGAAATCGGCAAAGAACCCGGACCCACCATTGTGCATTCCAGCGGCATCCTTAGCCATTCCAGTCATGAACATCTGCACGAAGTCGTCTTCGGGATTCGTTTCCATGATCTCCACCAGCCTGGAGCGGGCGTCTGCCACGAGTTTACCAAATCTACCCGACTTGAATGGTCCTCGCGAGAAGCGAAAGAGGGCCATCAATCTCCTGAGGAAAGCCGGTCCATCATCCAATCTTTTTATAGCCGAGGAAGCCCTGCGAGCACACTGATGGAAGATATCCGGCCATAGTAGCACCCATAGATCAAGGGATGCGAGATGCTGGAATCCCACAAAGCCCTGCATTGTGCAAGAATCTGAAGCTCACGGGTGGGGGGGACACAGTACCAAGCAAGAAGCAAGCCCTGACAGCCTCAGTACCCAAGTCTGCGGCAAAGACAAGACGTGTAAATTTTTCATCCTGGTAGAAGTCAGGACGGCTTCGTCCAGATTCCGAATCCCAAGTAAAGTGCAACGTAGCTTCCGAGGCCGGACGCGGAGTCATCAACTGCAGTTCAGCGGGATCGTAGAGGACACGGGTACATCCAGGGCCTGCTGGTTGCAAGGGGTTCGGGGGCTTACACTTCTGCAATGTCCATCCTGCTGGCATGGCTTGCTGCAGTGCGTTGGCCAATCCGCACAGGAGATGCTTCGTGGGGGTGCGAAACTCTTTGAAGCGGAAAGCCTCCTTGCCGATTGACTGTTTCTCTTTGGCGCTGTCAGGAAGCACCCCGCCGAGTGCATCCGCCAAGGAAGCCACAGCCTCAGCAGCCTCCTGCCTGGAGCAACTGTTAGGGCTCAGTATCTGGGTCGCGCCAGCAAAGTGGAAACCATTCATTCGAAAGACCACAGACAGCACCTAAGGCAGCCGAGAAGTCTAAGTACAGTGTAAGAGACTTAGTGGATAACACAGAGCAGCAGCCCTTCTAGCGTGCCTGTTCACCCGAGAAAGTAGCAGCATCCATACAGAAGTTCACACTGGGGTACTTTTGCTGGGAAACAGCTTCGTGCACAAAAGCCTCCGTCTTCAGCAGTAATCGGGCAACATACTCTGAAGCAGTGCGGTGAGCCAGTGTCGACTTCTCCTCGACAACCCCCAACTGACCCAAGTTGCGTTCGTCCTTGAGAGTCACGTAGCCTGCGCCACGGCATAGAAATCGGGTCACCATCTGCATTTTCAGAGCCCGATTGCCTTTCCTCCTTGAGCTCTGCATGTAAGGATGGGCACGACTGGCTACAGTGGGATCCGGGCATTCAGACGTGACTGAGGCATCCAGAGACAGTTCTGCGTGCTGAGCGAAGAAGTGGGCCGTGCGCTTAACCAATCGTCTGAATCCTATTGCATTCCAGAAAGCCTGGTCCGAACGCATGCGGAAGCAAGTAGTCAGAAAAACACTCAGTGGCATTTGATGAGCCACGTTCTGAGCGGTGAGCTTCTTGGCAAACCTTCACAGGAATCGGCTCACTACAGCATTGCAAGGATACAGTCCCTGCCTGGCCCACCCCAGGCCAAGCTCACGAAGTGCACGTTTCAGAGCGGAGACCTGCAGGCAGTTTTGTTGAATCTCCACCGCAAAAGCATCACAGTGAGGGAGAAGCTCCAGCGTGGCATTCACATTCATGTTCTCCTCTAAAGCCTGCAAGACAGCCACGCACTCTGATGTGCCATCGACGCCAAAGCTGTTGTTAGGAAGCAGAGTTGCTTGAATCATAAGCATTCCCAGAATCGTGCATGCGTCCACGGGCAAGATGGTGACATCCTTCACGTGGCCCTTGTAGGAAGGTCTGCGAGCAACCTGAGACGAAAAGTTTCAGTAGGCAGTAGTGTACTCTACTTTGCGCGCTGTGAGGATCCCGAGCGGCGGACATGTCCAGGACCGACGTCCATGAGATGGCAGAGGGGAAGAAAGACCCCTGCATAATTTTTTGTGAACCACTGCGTGAATGGCGTCTTCAGCCGCCAGGACTCTGCAATGGCCACGAAATTCTTGTATCCATCCAAGCTGGCCGATTCTTCTACCTGTAAAAGTAGCTCCCACAGATTCAAGAACACATGGGAGTGAGCATTGCAAGCTAGAGATCCCGGCCTGCAGCACGGTCCATACCCCCTTCCTGCTTTGAAGGAAGCTGAAAGCATGGTTGGCGCAAGCGCGGTCCTCCGCGGCTTCCACGTCTGGCACAGGAGGCTGGTGGGGCTGCTCAGAGTGCTCCAGAATTTGAAGCACAGGAGGTTCCGGAGCGAACGGTGATTCAGTGCCATACATATCCACAAGCTGAACGAGTTGCTTCTTGAATTGACATGTCCCATTCTGGGATTCTTCAGGGGTCCCTGTAAATGCTGGAGGTCTCAGGCTAGCCCAGCGAGCAGCTATCTTGCGACGAACAGCTAGCAAGGAGGGGTCGCTCCCAACAAGCAGCCCATGATCGCGGTCATCCAGTGTGACCTTGCGCATGAGATTGTGCACATCCTCCATCCAAGCCTGCAGGCGAACAGATTTCAGGAAACGAGATTTCTGCTTCAGAAAATACAGGGGCCTCCGGACCAGCATGAGAAACATCCACGTCCATTCCCGCGCGCCCCAGAGAGCCGACTCCGGCCCCCCGGGTCAGCTGGAGCACACAGGCCGGAAATTAGTGCTAGTAGGATGAGTTGGAATACTAGCCCCCATTGGGAAAAGAAGTTTACGATTCCCATTCTGGCAGTTTCAGTTCTGAGGCTGGTTTCCGGCACCCAAAGCGAAATTGAGTCTCTGGGGGTCTCCAGTAGGTTCGTGCTCGTGAGAACGAATGGTTTCACGAGAACGATTGTGCTCACGAGAACGATTCTCGCTCGAGTCGGAATCCAGAATAGGTTTGAACATCCTGCGGCACAGCAGTCATCCTGCCAAGAACCCAGCATGCGAAGCAGACGCAAGACAGAAAAGAAGCCAGTTTCTTTTTTCAGCTCAGGAAAGAAAGCATTAGCGCAATGACAGAGGCCATGTTCTGTTTGGACTAGTCCATGGCTTCCACATCCACCGTAGGCGGTCTCCTATACAATTTAAGGGCCACAAACTCATCCAGCTCGAAGTCCGCAATCAGGACCTTGTCGGATGCTTTTTCGAGAACCAGAATCCACGGGGCTCCGTGTCCGTGCCAGCCATCTCCTACGTGAGAATACACAAGCCACCTCAGGTACTGCTCTCTGTCTGGGTGACCCCTGAGCCAAGGAGTCCCTGCTTTATTGGCAACCATGGACTTCCAGTTTTGGCGGCTCATCCAGGGTACGCACACGGCTGAAGCATCAAGTAAAGGCATAGCGACAAAGCAGAGTGAAGGCACTCTATGCGTTTCCGAGGAAGCGGAGCCCAAAGTGATGAAGTTTAGACACAATTGCTCTGTGCATGTGTTGTGTTCGCAAGCTCACGAGCACCGCAGCAAGCAAAGCACAGAAACATGTTTTGCGGTCTGAAGGACTCTGCAAGTCAGAGGCACACACCCCGCATGCCAAGGTCGATGTCAAAACAGGAAAGCGTAGCGGCTAGGCTGGACACATCACTCGGACTCTGACTCCGACAAGTCCACATTTTTTCGTTCCGGGTTCGGGAGAGGAGGCACGTCTTCTGCAGAGGCTGGCTTGGAGTGTCCTGTTGAAGCCTCAGTCTCGGAAGGGAACAATGACCGGGCATAGTGCTTGGCTGCACGGTCTCGAAAAGTGACCTCAAGGACATGCTGTGCACTGCACGCTTGCAGGCTTCAGAAGTCAAGCTCATTGGATGCTGTCCAGACACGATGTCCCTGGCCACATCCTTGATGAATCGCTTCAAACTCTGTCTCCCCATCCAGCTCATCTTCTCCACGACCTCACGGGCAGCGCTGCCCATGCCATCAATATTCCATCCATCCTCCACCGCAGCCAGGAAGTCCTTGACAGAGACCTGAAAAAGGGTTGCATTAGGGCCACAAGGCAAGGAACAGGACGTGCGTGGGCAGACAAGAAACCCAACAGAAAGGTAAGGACAGGGCAATACCATCCTTCGTGGCCGCCTGAAAGACCAACGTTCGGTCCTGCTCCTGAGCAAAGAAGCGAGCCACATCATCCTGCAAGAAATCCGTGAGAGTGCTTTCCCCACGCGAGGACGCAGAGGAGGGAGGCTTGCGCTTGTCCCTGGAGAACCTGTTCTTCAAGAGATCATCATCATCCGTCATCTGCCATTCTGCATTCCTCCTGGATTGATCTCTCCAAGTGCCTCGGTCCTGCATGCAGAACTGAGGCAAAGAAAGAAATGACAGCACAACAAATTTGCAGACATGAGAGTCGTCAGGGTCCTTGGATTTCGAAGATAAAGACTCCATGGATCGCTTGCGCTTGGGATGACCAGGAGTGTCTTCCTCCTCGCTGGCCCCAGGCTCGGAATCGCCTGCAGTCAGAACGTCCTGGGAGGAAATGCGACGCGTCAGCCTCTGCTGAGATTGTGCCTTCTCAGAATCAAGCTGCTTCGTTGCAGCCTGCTGCAACTCCAGAAGCATAGCAGCAACCTGAGACTGCCATTCCTCTCTCGGGGCCTCAGCCATATTCTTTTTGGCCTGGATCTCGCCATCAAAGGTCCTGAACAAAAGAGCATTCCAAAGCACAGAAAAGAAGACAGCCAAGGGTTAACGCAAGCAATCCTGCGCAAGCTGGAAGCCGACTTGTGCTGGCTGACCACCGTTAATCCATCCAGACCAGTGACTGAGCCGACACAAGGAGTGAAAAAAACCACAAAAAACAGAATGACAATTGCAGAGTCCCAACGATTGCCAACAAGGTGCGCTGCTCACAAAGGGCCAGCAAACGTTCTCGCCAATCAGCTTCAGCAGCAGACTCACTCTGAGTGAGCTCTACTTTCAGCTTCATAGAAGCAGCGGATGAATCCAGGGCACAATTCTGCTTGGTCCTCTTCCTGACCTGAGTCAAGAGCATTGGACAAGGACCCACGATCCCGCATGCTACATGAGACACAAGAACAAACAGGCCTTATGCAAAGCTGGACACCTCCAAGAGATTCCCACCCATTCGCATGAGTGCGTTCTCGGTGCATGATGGCAAGAGTCTCGAAAGGCATGTTGCCAGAAGCGCCGGCGCAAGATCCCCCAGCTTGGCTATCTTGCCATTCAATCGCAGAGCCTGCGGTTTCCTGAGGAAGAAACTAGCAGCATGCAGAATACAAAGCTACAAGCATAGAAGAACATGTAAAGGCGAAAGTCAGTCCAAAAGCTGCAGCTATAGCCTTCAACTCCACCAAGTCGGCATCCTCCGATGAGGACGTTGAGGAGGACTTGCGACGCTTCCTGTCCTTGTCCTTCCTACTTTTCCGATGCTTGCTGGATTTAGCCATGGCTAAGTGCAGTAGACACCGCTACGCTTCTACGTAAAAGGCCCCACAACTGCAAAGCTGCAGTGTCAGTACCACGAAGGCATGAGATTTCTCTGCAAGCACAGAAAATGGGAACTGTCCGCTAGCAATTCTGGAAGCTTGCAAAGACAGCACATGCACAGTACGCAGATTTTGTCAGAGGCCAGCTCATCATCCAATTTCTAAGCAGTGCCCACGCATGAAACATTGAGCTCACAGACTGTCTGCAAGCTAGTACCGTGGCTCTACGCCCAAGAAGCAAGCCCTCCGCTGAACCCCAGAAACCCCAAGACAGAAAGCCACGAGACAGAGCTACGGCACAGGTCCAGCCGCTCTGCAATGCACCTCAGCTACATCAGGAGGCAGGGTACATTACGGGGGAAGCACAAACAGAGACCAAACTTGCAAGGGCCAAATAACCACCTGCAAGCAATAAGCAGGATCCGTTAATGCAAGCTTCTTGGTCATGCGCCAATACAGAATTGCTGAAGCCAGACTAGACACACACAAGCAGACAAGGCACGGAGATCAGATGCCAGAAGCAACCAAGAGTCGCCACTATCCTGCAAGTGAAGGTAGACATGTACAGAACAAGCAGCATAACAGTTGAGAGCAAGCATGAGATCCAACTGAGAGAGCACAGATTAACCATCCCAGGCTGCTCTTGTGATATATCCTGGAATGACGAATGCCTTAGAAATGTAAACCCCATGAAATCATCCCGTCCTGAAGATCCCTGAGCAGAGTCATCACCTTGCGCGGGCACATGCGCCCACTCATCCTCCTCGTCGTCGAGTATGATATCATAGAAAGATCCTCGCCAAGAGACTGAAAGAAGGCCAACTACTCGTACAATTCCTAAGCATGAATGTAGGCTTTTCCATAGGACGCAGCTTTGAGCTTCATGCACAGAACACAGCAAGGAGACCCCAGTGAAGCAATAGACACAAGACTTCATTGCATTGCGAGAATCGTCCATCATCACTTGCAGCATCACCGCAGGCTGCGTAATCATCATCCTCGAGCTCATCATCCAAAGCACCACGAGGTGCAGCAGGCGGGGACCAGCCTGGATTTGCTAACATGGACAAGTCCAATCCTACCAACAGCTGAGAGAGGTCTAGCAGCTGCATTTGTCTCATGTTTCAGAAGACTAGAACATGCTAAACATATATTGGCAAACATATTCACAAACCTAGGAATATACACCATGTCAGCACCGATGGCATGACAGAAAGAGAATGACTGCAGCAACCAAACACAGTTTGCACGTAGAAGCACTAACCCGAAGCCTCCCACATGTAAGAAAACCTAGAAAACCCCAACCTCCAAACGTTGAATATTCCATCCACTACTGTGTGATGCAAGGAGCTGGGTGCAGGCGAAGTATCTCGACGTCGAGGAAAATCAAGCTCTCCGTCAGAATCATCAGAGATTTCCAGGGGTTGCTCACATGTTTCGTTCTGCAACTTCTTTTTACGGAGGGCTATCTTCACAAGACGCTTGTCAGGGCAGGGCGCAAGGTCAGCTTGTATATCAGGCCAGGCTGGATCCTTGTCATCCCAATTATACTGTCTCATCAAGGATTCCAAACGATGTAAAGAGTCCTGAGCAGATGGCAAGCTGTTGGCCAAGGCACGGGCATACGTCATCATGGAAAAACAATCACAACCATGACTGCACCAGCCAAGTACGCGTGCGATGGCCTCCCCAAACTCCAAAGGATAAAGAGCACTGGTCATCATATCCTGGTTGCCCGACCTAGACATGCATAAATTACCCCTTGGGCACTCAAACCCCTAAGAAGAACTTGAAAAGAGTAATGATAGACCCTGGAAGTAAACAAAGTCGGCTGAAGCAGTATGTATTTCCTTAGCATGAAGAATCTAACCCCAGACAGCAAACATTCATCCAATCACCTAAGTCTCAGGGACTTGAAGTAGCAACTCAAGTAACAGGTTATGAGACAAGGCACGCCCATCCAATTGCATTCTTCTTGGTCAGCTTCAGTAAGACCCGGTCTTTGGTCAAAGGAATCATCAAAGCATCAAGTCGACCAAAAATTCTGATGCCAGGCCAGGTGCCCCACATGACAAGCAGCTTCTTGGAGTAGCCCCCGAACGATCCCAAATGCAAGGACACCTCATAGAATGTCCCCTGCAGCCTGTGAGCCTGCTCATACGCATGAAAACCAGGCCAGCGGAACATCATGGACGTGTCCTGAGCAGAAGAATTTGAGCAGAGCAATGGTTCTTTGGGACCGAGAATTGCAGGAAAGAATAATTCTAAAGACTTATGTTGATGCACAACATGTTTTTCATGAAGTTACAGATCATGAAAATTACACTAAGACAAGACTCAGGCTTTTCAACAGAAGTGTAGATTGAAAGCCAGTCCATCAGAGGCAGAAGTACAGTGGATACAGTCTCAGCCATTCTGTTGCCAGATAGTACGGATGGAAGCGAACAGTCACCGTACAATTCCTTAACTTGGTGTTGGGAGTGTTCGTATATTCCAAAATAAAGCATCTTACTCGAGGGCCGTAAATCTAAACCCAAAAAAAGATATACAATGTCCCTAACATTTCCAGAGCACAAGACCTCGCAAGGAAGTGCCGCGGCTAATCCAAATCCAGCTGGAACAGGTCGGGCTCAAAAGCCCCAGCCCTTTGGGGCGTACAAATACTAGCTGCTGAAGTAGCTTTTGCAGCCCCGACCTCACATGCACATTCTCAGTGACGTCCATACCTGAAGCTGAGAGTGACAAGCAATGTTGTCTAGGAATTCCAAGCTAGGCCCTGACTCGAACTCAAGCTACATCCCGTAAAAAACAATTTTAGCCGCCTTCTCAATAACTTCCCAAGTACAAGCCCATGAGAAAGAACCTTAGAGTATAGATCCAGAAAATATAATTAATTGAGATCAGCAGACTCTTATCAAAGCAGGCACATCTGTAGCCACTAGCTTCCAGGGCTGTGCGAAACGTGTTGCAGCCAGAAAAAATGTGGATGGCATCATACATTTTGTCATTGCCCAGGATCTCTGCTCTTTGCATACGGCCTAGGATGACTTTCCACACGTAAGCTAAATAAACATACCTCTAATTTTGTAACATAAAGCATAGCTATTCAAAGTGATAACCATCCTTCTACAACTAGCTCCTCAACAAATCTATGCCAACGTAACAGCCAACAAATGAATTGTTGCTGTATTTGAAGCAACTCCAATAAACCCACACAACATCTATGATAATTATTCTTCTGGCAGTTTCCATCAAGCCACCTGAAGTTGTTGCCAAGAAGGGATGCGAGGCCACCAGCAGAGATTTGGCTTCTTCTACAGACACAGGCGGAGGTATATGAACATAGGGAAGACACAACATCCTGGCTAGAGGGGAAACTCGGGCCTTGAACAGCCTTTCCGGGTAACTGATGAATGCATTGCATCACTGTACTTGCACAAGCAAAATAAGCCTCCAGAACGATGCAGGGACTAGAATGGGAATGATACGTTTAGATTCGTTGAAAAGCTGCAAGTGAGGATGTGGCCATGGATTTGCAGCTGGTCCTCCTCCCCTACCTCGAGTCGTCAGCCGAGTACCTTGCTTGGCCCCTTTAAAGGGATATATATATATATACATTCTTGGGTTCAGGGTTTACGTAGGGTCTGGGATTTGGGGTGCGGTACTGGAGAATCAAGTGGTGAAGATGAAATGAAATCTTGGTTTACATAGTGTTGAGGTTTGCTCTATATATATATATAACATGTATAGATATACACGTATGTATATGCAAGGGCTGCAACGGGAGCGTTTAGAAAAATCCAGGGGCTGTACAAGTGGTCTACAGTTTAGGGTTGAAGGTTGAGGGTTTAGTGTTTTGGGTTTAGGAGCTTTTTGGGCCAAAAGTATCCCAAGAGACGCGTGAAACATCACAGCTTGAGAGGGCTGAGAAACCCTAAACCCTAAACCCTTAAACCCTAAACCCTAAAACCCTAAACCCTAAACCCCTAAACCCTAAACCCTAAACCCCTAAACCCTAAAAGGTTATCTGAACGCCATCCCAGGGCTTCGGGTTTAGGGGTTTATGGGTTTAGGATTTGGGCTTTAAGGGTTTGGAGTTTAGGATTTAGGGTTTAGGGTTTAGGCTTTAGGGTTGGGATGATAGTCATCTTGCAAATTTATGGGTTTAGGGTTAAACCCTCTATAATCTCTATCTAAACCATGTGGGGCTTCCCCAAAATTAGGTTATACTGCACTTCTGATTGAGGAAAGTCCCCTTGTTTAGAGAAGCCCTAAACCCTAAACTTTCAGGCAGCGGCAAGAACTAGCGGATGCCGCTGGCGATGGCTGTCTAGCTCAGGCTAGGAGTTAACTGAAGGGCTTAGGTTTGAGGGTTTAGGGTTGGGGTTGGGCTTGGGCCGGGCCAGGGAGGGTTTTTTCAGTTGGGTAGCTCAGCTGTTTGCCCACCAGCATCGAGACGTGGGGACCGCTGGAACGTCAGTTCCAGGTTGCAACATTGCACAGCTAAGCTCCCCGAACCTTATATATGATTTATACAAGGGACTTTATTGGGAACCCCAAACAGGGAACCTCAAGAATGGAATAGGAATATAATAGAATAGGACCCTGGTAGGTATATTCCTATTATATTCCTATTTCCTATTATATTATTGGGGTTCCCTGTTTGGAGTTCCCAATAAAGTCCCTTCAGTTTAGGGGCATGATGGGCGTGTGACCCTCATTTTGGGGGTATTAGGGTTGAAGGTGAAGGATGCAAAAGGTTTGGGCTTTGGACTTAGGATCCTTCTTGTATGGGGGTCAGAGTTTAGAGATTAGGTTCTGGTTGTCCCCACGGCCCAGAATTTTCCTCGAAACGGTGTGGTTGTTCCTGAAATTGTGGTGGAAGGTTTAGGGTCTACGGGTCCTGCACTTTTGGTGTGGAAGAGTTTTAATGATAGCTGCTTGCTATCTTGTAAGGTCTTGTGTTCCTATGTAGTCCCCTAAACCCTAAACTGCTCATGGCAAGCTACAAAAAGAGGGGCTGCAAGTATGACAACCTACTAGGATCTGTGTTATCGTCCCTGGGAATTCCGAAGCCTAAACCCTAGGTTTAGGGTTTAGGATTTAGGGTTTAGGGTGTAGGGCCTACACATCATCTCAGTGTCCATTCCATTGCGCAATGCTCTCCAGTTTTTTCTCCAGTCCAAAGCCCTAGTTCCGCCCTGTGTCTCCCCAAATACTCCTATGTGATCCCGGCTATAGCCCTTGCAAGGTACTCGCAAAATTACCTTAAAACCTAAACCCTAATGTCCCTAAACCCTAAGCCCTGATGACCCTAAACCCCTAAAACCGCCATGAAATGCAGGCTGAGGAGATGTTACAGAAGCCCCTGGATCCGAACACGGCCTGCGAGAAGGGCGTTGGTCCTCTGGTTCCTTGACCCATGAAGCTTAGGTTTAGGATTGAGGGTCTAGGGGTTAGGGTTTAGGGTTTAGGGGTGTACCCTCAACACTTAACCCAAACATGTGTAGAGGGCTTTGGGTTGAGGGTCTAGGTTGGAGGGTCCAGGTGTTGGGGTTCAAGGTGTCCAAAGTTCAAAGTTTAGGATTTAGGGGGAATCGGGGGTCTAGTGGTTTCAGGATTTATGAATTCTCGTGTTACGGGATTTAGGACAGGAAGATTCAGGACCCATCTACGAGTTCAAGGCCCGCAACACGACTGAGAACCACCAAGCAATGAAGGTACCCGGGATTTCAATTTCGCAGGGAACCCCATACCATCTAATTAAGGAATATCTCCTGCATGGCTTTAGGACCCTGAATCTCTCTTAACCTATATGCCAAACTTAAGGGGTGTTGGGCTAAACCCTAAGCCCTAAACCCTAACCCTGGGCCACTTGTTGCAGGGTGGCGAACGCGGTACATTGCACGAGTCAGTGCCTTCTGTAGGGTTGAGGTTTTCGGCCTTAGGGTTTAGGGTTTCGGGATGAGGGTTTAGAGACAAATTGGGTGGTGGTATAGGGCTCTGAAAAACTCAATGTAGGTAGTAGTTATTGACTTTAAGACCGAGTGTAAGGAATACTCAGACGCAGAGGGGTAGTGTAGGTGAGGGAGGTTCAGGGAACCCATGAACCTCAGGCACGAGCTAAATCTAAGCCCCCAAACCCTAAACTCCGAAACCCTAACCCCAAAACCCCCGAATTTTATTCCCTAAACCCTAAACCCCTAACCCTACTTGGAGGATCAGGGGGTCTTAGTAAGTAGGTGAGTAAGGGGGATAACTGGGGTAATCCCCAAATGCAGAAATAAGGCCATGAACCTGAAGCCCTAATCCCTAAACCCTTAATCCCAAATGCCTATGCCCTAAACCTTGCTCCCTATGCCCTAAACCCCTATACTCGGAAGCGCAGAAATAAAGCCAAAGCCTATAGCTCAAACCCCTAAAGCCCAAAACCCCTGAGCCCTAAACCCCTATAAACCCTAAGCCCCTAAACCCTAAACCCTAAACCCCTAAGCCCCTAAGCCCTAAACCCCTTAACCCTATAAGCCCTGAAGCCTATAAGCCCTAAAGCCTAAACCCTATAAACCCTAAGCCCTACGGCCCTTTAAGCCTATAAAACCCTAAACCCGAAACCCTAAACCCCAATAACCCTAAGCCCCTAAGGCCCTATAACCCCAAAGCCCCATAAACCCCATATAAACCCTAAACCCCTAAACCCCTAAGCCCCTAAACCCCAAACCCTATAAACCCTAAATCCCAAAGCCCCAAAGCCTAAACCCCATAAACCCTAAGCCCTAAGGCCCTATAAACCCTAAGCCCCTACACCCCTAAGCCCCTAAACCCCTATAAGACCTAAAGCCTAAATAGTAGCTTCCATTTTCTTTTCCATTATCCCCATATAACCCCTACATAACCCTATAGTCCCTATATAACCCCCATACAATGATGCCAGTATCCAAGGAAGCCGAGCCACAAGCAATCGCACATCAGGGGAAGGAGCATCTCCAGCAGCGCAATGTCGAAGCTGAATGTAGTAACAGCCACCCACACACCTTACTGGTTTAGGGTTTAGGGTTCAGGGTTTAGGGTTTAGGATTCAGGGTTTAGGGTGGTTAGTAGGGAATGGGAATAGACTATACAGGGTACATATACGGCTTATATTCCCTTATTCCCTCCTAAGAGCCAGCAAGACGCAGCCATCGAGGTAGGGCGTCAAGAGCTCTCTGAAGGAGGAAAGCAGGTTGTGCCTGCTGGAAGTGGGGGTTTCCCCAAATTACCCTTGGGGGTCCCCGTATGAAGCATTGTGACATTTTTGGGATCCACATGGGGGTCAAACATTTTGGGGAATCTACCATGTTAAACTTGCGTCCAATCACGGACGTTCCTGCTGGAAGCTCAGGCCAAGCTGCAGATTCATCCGCGACACGACCACGCCCTTAGGCAGACCCGTGCTGCCACTCGTGTAAATCACATAGGCAGCATCAGGCCTTTCTGGGGCCTCTCCTTCGACTTTTGACGGAGACTGCTCCTTTCGCAAAAGTTGCCCGAATCGGTCCAGCACCAGCAGCTGCAGGCAAGAGCCCGTCAAGAGCTGCACATGCTCGGAAATCACAGCCTCCTCCAGTAGCAGAATGCGTAGGCCGGAATCCTGCAGGATGAAGTCAAGTCGCTTCAAAGGAAAGGTCGGGTCCAGTGGGATGAAAGCCTTCCTGCATCGAAGACTGGCTAACAGCGACACCACCAGTGCAAATGTGCGGTGCACGCAAATACCAAGGAAGCCTGGCGGTTGCAACTCTTGGAGGCATTCGCAAACGGCTGCCACGCGGCTGCCGAGCTCTGCAAAACTCAGGGACTCTGCGCTCTGCTGCACTGCTGGCCTCGACAGCCTCACATGATCCAGTGAAAGCTTCAAAAGATAATCAAGGCCATCATTTCCGTCATCTTCAGGCATGACCGCTGCAGCATGCGGGTGCGGCACTGACACACCATAGCGCCACAGACATAAGATCCTGGTGCCGTCATCACATTCAATTACTTACTGTTCTTACAGTCATAGCCATTTTCCCTCGAGAGCTTCAGCTCTCTGGTCACTGCCCATCAATGCTCTTGAAAACCTAGCCCTGTTCCCAAGCCTTTCAGAAGCATAATTATTTTGGGGTTATATTGGGTTATTAGGGTTATATTGGGGTAATGGAAAATAAAATGGAAACTACTATAGTATAATTGGAGGCTTGAGCCGATTGACAGCGATCTGTCTCAACAAAATCGGCTTCACGACAGAGTGGCGCAAAGGTCATTGGTAGCGCAAGAGCCATACACCCAACAAAGTTGCTTGTGATCGGTCTACGAACTTCTGAGCCCAGGTCAGCCCATGGACTATATTCCCCTTTAAGTAGATAGAATATGGGGTATATGTAGGGATAATGGAAAAGAAAATGGAAACTACTATTTACGGTTTAGGGATGTTTAGGGTATAGTCCCTCTTAAGTAGATAGAATGTGGGGTATATGGTGATCTTACTGTAATATACCCAAAGCCATATTCTATCCAATTGAGGGGGACTTTACATCCTAACCATGTTGTGGGAGGCTGGGAAGGCACCAATGCGGCGCATCGGCGTGTAGTTCGCAAGCCTGGGTAGGATGAACACGGTCCAGCATCTGCAGTCCTGCCTCGAGCCCTGCACGAAACCTCAAAGTATATTGTAGTATATTATCGTATATTGCAATGTATTATATAATTGTAGTATATTCTAGTATATATTGTAATATAGTATATCATATTATAATATCATATTATAGCATATTTTAATGTATAAACCAATCAACCAGTTGACCTGACATCTAGCCTCGGAGGCTACAGGCCAGGAGCAAGCTGCAAGGCAAACTGAACTGCAGCGTGACTGTCATTCTAAGGTCCCAAACGCAAAGTCTTCTGGGTTGCTGCTGAGGGACTTAAATTAAGTTACCCAAATGGGTATATGTATCTCAAAAAACACAGTTTCCACTTCATTTTCCATCTTCTTTTCCAGTTGATTCTCCATTGTAGGGTATAATATAGCAACTTAATCCAAATTCCTTGACTGCAACCCAGTCTTACGAAGCTCTGCTTTCAGGTCCCAGCTTGACGCTTCGAGAAGTCATTGTGGGCTTGCTTCCAGCCTGGGGACCATCTTCGAGAGTCTTCATGAGTCTTCAACTGGGTTGCTGTTAGGGAACTGAAATTAAGTTACTATTTTGGGGAAACCATATTACTCACCATGTATACCCATTATGGTAACTTCACTTAAGTTCCTTACCCAGTCAAGGGAGGTATGATAGCAGCCTCAAGTCCTAAATCCAGCGGCTAATCCAAGGCCAGCAGCTCCTAATCCATTCGCGCCAGCGCAAGACAGAAATTGCGGACCGCCTGCGAGCCTTTATATTGGGATCATGGAAAATAAGATGGAAACTACTACTATACAGGCGTCATATTGTGGTTATATTGGGATAATGGAAAAGAAAATGGAAACTACTATCTGAACAACCCTGGGGACTCTGAACGCCACTGATACACCAGGCAAAGATGTTACGGCCTGCAGCCCAACTAAAGGGTTTCCCAAAATGGCGGGTCCCTTTCTGGATGTCCTGCACCAAGGACGAGACAAACCTGTGGTCGAAATTGGGGTTCCCCTACTTGTGGTAACTACCAATCCCTAGACCGAAAACCCCAAAAACCTCAAACCCTAAATCCTAAACCCTAAATCCTAAACCCTTAAATCCTAAACCCTAAATCCTAAACCCTTAAATCCTAAATCCTAAACCCTAAACCCTAAATCCTAAACCCCAAAAACCTTAAACCCTAAA
>CAJNIZ010043060.1:160500-172993 GCA_905231905.1 Symbiodinium pilosum
ACACCCTCAACCTTAAACCCTAAACGAGGTGGACAACATGGGCCTGACTGCCCTACGACTGGTGCCTCGTTGGCTCATTCAAAGCCTTGAGAAAGGACCTCTCTGGGGTTTCCGTGCTAGTTTGGGGTGGGTGTTTGGGGTTTAGGATTTAGGNNGGTTTAGGGTCTAGGGTTTAAGTAGGGTAGGGTTTAGGGTAGGGGAGGGTGTTGAGGGTTTAGGGGTGCATGCTACATGCACAGGTGGTGGCCCTAGACCCTAAGCCACTGAACCAGGAAAGCCTAACCCAAACAAGGCAAAGGCTGTTCATGAAAGAAATCCTTCACCACCTTTGGGTTTGGGGTTTAGGGTTTAGGATTAAGGGTTTAGGGTTTAGGGTGTAGGGTTTAGGATTAAGGGTTTAGGGTTTAGGGTTGAGGGTAAGTCCCACCTCATCCTTAGCCTTAAGCCCTACAAGTCCCATGTCGTCATGGGAAGTATAATGCTTTAAGGACAATTTCCTCTATCAAACAGATTTATAGCAGAGGACAGTTGACCATAATTTCCTAGTAGCTGAGAACTCAACTTTTAAACTCTAGCGGCCTAAACCCGATAGTCCCCCGTGAGTAGATAGAATATGGGGTATATGGAACTCTTATTTTAATCTTCCCAAAGCCATATTCTATCTACTTAAAGGGCCAAACTTAGACCCCAAACTTTTGCTATCTTTTTGATCCTTCGATAAACAAGAGGTGAGTTGTGTTTGGGCCTGGAGGCTCAGCAGCTGGGATTATAGGCTACTGGCTGTCGCGGTGAGGGTAGACATGACCCTGGATTTAGGGATTAGAATTTAGGGTTTAGGGTCCAGGGTTTAGGGTTTAGGATTTAGGGTTTAGGTTTTAGGGTTTAGGATTTAGGCTTCAGGGTTTAGAGTTTAGGGTTTAGGAATTCGTGTTCAGGGTTTGGGGTTTTGAACTAGGATTTGGGGTTTAGGGTTTAGGGTGGTTCCCTAAATACCACCCCTTTCAGGTTCCCCCTTAAGAAGTGTTGTTTTAGGACAAGAACTGTGTTGTTCTTGGCGGAAAGGGGAAGCTAGTGGGCGTATTAGCGCAACCCGTGAGATTAGGGTTTAGCGCCGATCTGGGAACGGCAGTATCTTAGAAGCCTGAAGCAGCATGTATATGTTTCCCCCTTAATACCCCATCGCGTACTTTTTGGGGTTTAGCATTTAGGGTCTAAATTCCAAGTATCCCCCTTAATAACCCCCAAAATCATCCCCTATGAGATGCCCCTTTAAGGAGTTCAGACTACAGCTCATATGCTTTCCTCACCAGCCTTATGCAACTACATAGTCCCAATATCCCAAAACACTCTTCAAGTGAAATAGGCTCCTACATTAGACCATGATTCATCGTAAAACTTTCCAGTTATCAGGTTCGAGTAGCTCATTTGATTATTGGGTAGCTTGGCCCTAAACCCTAAACCCTAAACCCTAAACCCTAAACCCCAAACGCATGAATCCTGTGAGACCCTATATCCTCGGCAGTTTCAAGACTGTGCAACCCCCAAATTTGGACCGCAATACTGCCTTGCTGTTAAAGGATTTACTTTAAGTTACCATATACTGGGCATATAGTAGGTTTCTTTTTAGTTTTTTCCAGACAAGAGGTCCGGCACAGCATCCCAGAATAGCTCTATGCCAATCCCAGGCGTTCGATCAGAGCCACATGGACATCTTAAAATTGCTCACAGAGGCTGGGGCGCTATCAGCTGAGTGCAGGTATGTGGGTAATTATAGGGCTTAGGGTATAGGATTCAGAGTAGGGGATTGGGATATTTACCGTGGGCAAGGGACTAGGGATTGTAGGCTTGTGCTCAAAGGCTCTATTCCTAGGGTGTAGGGGTTTAGGGTTTAGGGTGTAGCATAGCCAATTTCAGAACACCTTCTTGACCTCCTTACCTCACATAGTCTCCAGCGTCCAAGTCCTTCCCGCACTCGTAAGGCGTGACACTGGAAGTTCCTTGAAAATAGCTTTAGAATTTGAATTTCTGTGGTCTATAACCCCAATAACCAGCTGATTTTTTAATTTCTGCCAGGGGTTCGGGCAACTTAAAGGTGATCTCAAGTTTCCAACCATCGGCACATGGAACAGAGGGTCATAACAATCGAAGGCCAACAGTCTGAGGATGGAAATGGGGTAATGTAGACCCGTGATTAATAGACCCCCTCCGTTTAATGGCCTTAATATTAGAATCCCTATCAGAATCTCTTTTGAGGGGACGAAGTGTAGTAATCAGGGGTCTACACCACTTTGTGCTAACTCCCTAAACCCTAAACCCTAAATCAGTCTGGACGTTGAGGTCCAAAGGTCCGGCTTTCTGCTGCAATTGGGTGGACGTGACGTAGACCATTCTCCCAAATGAAGTCTGTAGGGTTTAACGTAGTTTAGGGTGTAAGGTTTAGGCTTTCAGGTTTAAGGCTTAGGATTTAGGGTTTAGGGCTTAGACTGAACTTCTTGGAAACCCTCGTACATCCTCCAAAGAAGCTACGAAACCGTGGTGCTTCCTCATAAACCGTAGTCTACATCACCCTCTCCAAGCCCCTTTCATTCAACACACGTTGTAAGGCTAGCTGTCTCAAACTGCACGAGACGGCACATGGTCTGAGAATGCCTTGAACATAATAGTCTCCAGATCCCTTTTTGTGCCCCTAAGTCTCAGCATAAGCACCCCAAAAATCGCTATTGAAAGCACCCATCCGAAAACCAAACACCCAAACCATCCCAAATCACCCGCCAAACTACACTAGCATGTCTGAGGTTCCGAGCCCTATCATGCTGAATCAATGTTGCGGATCCTTTAGACCTGTATGGGTATGGGATTCCTTATAGTTGTGAAAAAAGGATCCCTTTCCTTCTTAAAGGAATGTGGGCTAAGTATGCGCCTGGCCGTAAGCCGCCAAGATGTCCTAGTTAGTCCTAAACCTTTCTCCAGAAGCCCCTGAAGCCCTGAACCCTAAACCCTTAAGCCCCGGAAGCCCTAAACCCTAAACCCCTAAGCCCTGAAGCCCTACAAAGCCCAAGTCGAAGGGTCTCAGCCGCCTAAAGCCTTCTGCCCTAGAGACAAGGCAACCTAAACCCTAAGTAGGGTTTAGGGTTTAGGGTTTAGGGTTCTGAAGCCTCAATCCTGAAGACCTAAATCCTAAGTTCGAAGCCCTACACATCATAAACTTTAAGCCCTACAAACGTTCATAGCCCCAAAGCCTCAACCCTAAATCCTAAGCCCTAGATCCTAAAGGCCAAGCCCTGGGCCCCAAAGCCCTTAAGCCTAAATCCTAAGCCCTAGGGTTTAGGGGTTTAGGGTTTAGGGGTTTAGGATTTAGGGTTTAGGGTTTAGACCTTGAATCCTAAACCTTAAACCCTAATCCCTAAACCCTAAACCCTCATCCCTAAACCCCTAAACCCCCAAACCCCTAAATCCTGAATAGTAGTTTCCATTTCCTTTTCCATTATCCCTATATAACCCCTGCATAACCCTATAGCCCCTATATAACCCCCATACAATCCTAAACGCTAAAACCCTAAATACCAGGCCTGTTGGGAGCCTGTGTGTTGCAGCGGATATCCCTGCAGCGTGGAGTGAGCTTACGACAGAAACCTCCTGTTTTGAGGGATTCGGGTTTAGGGATTAGGGTTAAGGGATTAGGGTTCAGGGATTAGGGTTTAGGGATTAGGGTTAGGGATTAGGGTTTAGCGATTAGGGTTTAGGATTCAGGGATTCGGGTATACGATCTGAGGGGGCTAAAAAGGTTTAGGACTTAGGATTTGGGGTTTAGGGTTTAGGGTGTAGGGTAGGGAGGACTAGGGTTCGCGAAGTGGCTTCATAATGTGGATATAACAAAACGAGTATATGGTTTAATGATTTATAGGGGTCTTACGCATTCCTGCTCTGCTTGTAAGAGCTTTATGGATATTGCGCAGCCAGATGTTCGATTCCAGAAAGTAAAAGATAAGAAGTGAAAAGCCTTGGGTTGCTTTCTGTTTGAAATCGTTTGCTATGGAAACCCCAAGTTTGGTTTCAGGTTAGCTGAGGTCGTGAAACCACAAGAACGGGCAACTCACAAAGAGGGAGCCTCAGATGGATGGAAGAGGTTTACGGTTTCGGGGTTTAGGAAGCTTAAGGGGTCTAGGGTTCAGGGTGTTTGGCACTGGCGGCCGAGGAGCCGGGTACATTTTAACCACGGAACATGGTGTTAATCACACAAAGGTTCCTTGCATTATTGAGGATGTATCCTTTGATTAAGGGTTTATTGGGCCTTCTGGGTGTTTGCGTGAAGTGGAACTTCAGCTTCACGCGGTAGACGAACTCCGCGGTGCCTAGCAAAAAAAACGGAGCATTGGGTTACAGCAACTATTTACCGCAGTCTTACAAGGACTATTGTCGGGATGCATTTCTTCTTCCCTTTCGCAGCACCAGGTAGTCCAACGGCTACACAACGTAGCTTACGGACCGACAGGCAGGATGAGGATTAGCGAGGTAAACCCTAAATCCCATAGGTTTACACTCCCCCAAATTAACATGGAAACCCATATAGCCCCATTTTAGAGGGACTGTAGTCTTTATAGGAACCCTTTTGGGTTTCCATGTTAGTTTCCAGGAGTGTAAGTGTGTCGAATTTGGGGGTGATGATGATTGGGTCATTAGGTTGGGTACTGCCCCCCCTCAGTAACAGTTGGATACTACTTATAATATGGTTATATATAGCCCTTAATAGGACCCCTAATATAGATTGTTACTGGGGGGGGAGGTACCCAATCATTAGGCTTTTAGGGTTTAGGGGTTTGGGGGTTCGGGGTGGCGCTCAAATACGTATTACGCTCCCAATTAGGGTGGTTCAAATGGTCGAGAAGAGCCTTTCATCTGGACTTGAGGGTTTTGGGATTAGGGCTTAGGGTTTTGGGTTTGCATCAAAAACACCTAAAATCCGTATATAGTATGGTCCCAAATTCCTTCCAATATGAATCCTTGGATGCTTAGGGTTAGGGTTTGTGGATGTTGTCCGACAATGAATGACATCGTTTTGACGCTACCGCTTGTCTTATGTAATGCACGCGGTAGAGTCTACTGTTTTCTGCATACATCATATGGGTGGCTGTCAAAATTATGACCCCTTTCTAGGTACCCTAAATATCAGGTGCCGTATTATGATAGGGATCCAAAAAGGGACCATAAGTTAAACAACCACCCATATAATTTCCAGCTACTAGATAACGAAAGCTTTCGCCACCAGGCTACTGAAAATCCACGTTTGAGGGCTGAAGCCACGGAGGGAGGCAAGCAGACATAGGGCAGGACAGGGTTTAGGGGTTTAGGGGTTTAGGGTTTAGGGGTTTAGGGGTTTAGGGTTTAGGGGTTTAGGGGTTTAGGGTTTAGGGGTTTAGGGTTTAGGGTTGAGGGCTACGGGCATAAATCCGGCTGTTGGCTTCCTCATTCTTTAGATAGCCTCCACGTCCCTGTAGACATTGAAGTCTTACAGAGGTTCCAGGGCAAGAATGGGTTCAACTTCAACAAGATGTTGATTCAAGCCCTCAGCCCCAAACCTTACCCCAAAGCCTCAACCCTAGACACTAAGCCCCGAGCCCACCTTAACCCTATAACCTAAACCCATCTTAACCCTAAACCCTTAAAACTTAACTTATCCCAACGTAGGCCTCCCATGCTGGGGTTTGAGATTCAAAGGTTTGGGGTTTTACATACGGGTTTAGGCTTGAGGGCTTAGGGTTTCTGGTTGAGTGCTTTGAGTGCAGGATGTGAGCCGTATTTGGCCCAAGGCTTTACGCTAGGAAATCCTCTCTGACTGCCGTCCGTGATGTGCAATGCGCTGCGAAAGATCGGCGGCACAAGTCTGCCACACATTTTGGGTAGTTCCTAAAATTAGGGTCCCAGCTTGGTATCCCTAATACTAGGTGCCGCAATATAACCTATAGCCAGAAGGGACCCATAATCTTGGGAACTACATTTTAAGTGCTTGCAAGAAGAGAGCTGCGGTTGCAAGGTTCCCGGTTTGGTGGTGCCGTGTGCATCTATTTATGGTGCACACGAAGTGCCCCACACGTTTTTTGCAATTCTGGCTAACATGTTCGCTTAACCTATGGTGGATGAAGCATTTCCTTTATGTTCCCAGCGACAGGATATGTATGATCCTTATGACGGACCTTAATGCCAATTTGCGGCTACTCCTAAACTCGAAAACCCGACCCGCAAACACCAAACCCCAAACTAGAAACCTTCAACCCCTATACCCGGCATGGCTCTTCCAATGTTCCGGTGACGTCTATACATATTCGGAATATGCAGGAACACCGAAAAGATTTGACCTTACATACCCACTATGTGTCGTACAGATAAAAGCTTAGAAGCCCACTTAAGGGCCCATAGTTACGACTTAGGAGACACGTGGGGGCCCATGTTACATAAATACATATGGGGGTTTCCCAAAATAAGGTGTACCTTTTTGTTGGGGGGTCCCTATAGTAAGGATTGGAGTATTTTGGGCTCTACATTAGGGTCCCCGTGTTTTGGGAAACTGCCATATACGAATGTCACCACTATAGCTACTTCTACTCATGGCTGTTGTTAGTATTAGTAGTACTATTGCATGTGCCATTACTTGTTTTAGTAGGGTCCCATGGCCAGGATGCCACTAAGCCCCAACCCCCCCAAGTCTAAACTCTAATTGCAAAATCCTAAACTCTGAACCCTAAGCCCTGAACCCTAATTCGTAAACCCTAGACGGTCATTCCTAAACCCTAAATCCTAAACAGTAAGCCCTACCTAGACTCTCCAACGTAGTACCTTTTCGTGGGCCCTAATAAGAATCCTTACCCAAAAACAATACCAAACCCAAGAAGGAACTACATTGGAGGCCCTAAACCCTAAACCCCAAACCCTTTTCCCTAAAGCCTACGCCTAAACGAAGCTGAGGCTTGTCAGCAAGATCTTTGTCAACGAAGACCTGGACCTCCTCCCGCCTCAGCAGGAGGTGGACTTTCAGGGATTTAAGGTTTACTGTTAAGGGATTAGGGTTTAGGGATTAGGGTCTAGGGTTTAGGGATTAGGGTTTAGGGTTTAGGGATATGGGGTTTAGAGTTTAGGGTTTAAGGTTTAGGGTTTACTGATCAGCGCTTAGGGATGTAGGGATTTAGGGTCTAGGGCACAGAGTTTTGCGGAGTAGGGTGTAAGGTTTGGGGGCCGGGGTCTACAGCTCGGTGTTGAGAGCCGAGAGCTACAATTTCTCTGAATGGTGCCACTGTCCCATAGGAGCTATAGTCTAAACCCCTTAAAGGAGGATTATATAGGGGATAATATAGGGCACTACTATAGGGGTTATTAAGGGGGATACTAGGAGTTTAGACTATGGCTCATAGAGGGATGCGAGATTCTCATGATGGTTTGCAAGGGGCAAGTGAAGATATAGAGCCCACCAGCCAGATTTGATGACAAACTCCATGTTCATCATCCTTGAGTAGAAGAATGTCTCAAAAAGTGAAATGGTTGCTTCTAAACAAGAGGGCCTCCCTGTCATACGAAGAATCCTTATGTTTTCTCTGAAGAATATAATTGGATTCCGATCCATCCCTACATATGTCATAGGCCAATCAGGCATGTCTTCTAAACAAGACCGCCATACAACAAAAGTCCTCTCAGAGAGCAATGCGGTTCCCACCAAAAACTTCAGAGTGCGGTTCGGGTTTAGGGTTTAGGGTTCAGGGTGGGCTTAGGGTTCAGGGTTTGAGTTTTTATGAACCCTAAACCCTAAACCCTAAATTATCAATGGCAAACCTAAGTTCCCAGCTCGGTCTTTCCTGATGGTGGAGCATGGTGTGGGCTCCTGGGACCTGTAATTCAGGGAATCCTCAAGGGGACGACTGCTTAGACCTCCCTAAGCCTCCCTAAGGCTCCCTAAGCCTCCCTAGCTTCTGAAGGCATGGGGCCCCCTTCCATGGAGTCCCCTTAAGGTTCCCCTTAGTAATTCCTAGGCTGCTTGATATCCTAGAAACCTCGGTTTAGGGTCTAGGCCCTCAACCTTAAGCCCTTTAGGGTTTGGCGAAAGTTCAGTTATTCAGGGCTACAGCAAAATTCTGAAACATCCTTAAACTTTCAACGCAAATTCATGAAACCTGCCCGCAGGGTCATGGGGAATGAGCCAATGTGTCTACTTCAAGCGCGTAGAATCCATAGAACCACCCCTAAACCCTAACCCCTAAACCAACCTCAATACTGAGGGTTAGTAATTAACCTTCTCCAAGCAATTCCGTGCCTATGACCTGGGGCAATTTTTGTCACGACCTCCGACCCTTACTTTGAATGAGGCCCCCAAAGTAGTTAGGGTATAGGTTTAGGGTTTAGGCTTAAGGTGGCTTAGGCTTTAGGGTTTGTGTTTTTTTTCGGGCTCCGATTATCTGGTTTTTGGCCTGCCATAAATGTCAATCCACTCTGAATGCCTCATATAGCCCAAGACCAAAATACTAAACCCTAAGCCCTGCATCCTAAGCTTCAAATGCTACACCTTAGACACACAATCCTAAAGCTTTAATCGAAACTCCATGCTTCAAAAAGCTTCCGGGTATATTCTGAGCTGCATATGGCCTCAGTTTGCGCTTACACTATGCGCACGCCTTGTTCAACGCTCATTGACGGTGTTCTCACGAAGGGCGGCTTCTTGCAGAGCCAGTTCCGGATGGCACCTATGGCCGTGGCTTCTCAGTCATTCAAGACTGCTGAAGAGCGCAACCATGCCTTGATTGAGGGCTCCTTCTTCCGCAAGCGCCTTAATCAGGAGTTCCAACGTTGAGCAATGCTGATCGGAACCCTAAGCCCTTGACTATTGTGGATGGAGGAAATCTCACACAGCCTAGGGCCTTTAATATCTGTAGCTAGGACCTAGGACAAGCGCAGCATAGGGCTTTGCAGGATTGCCAGACCTAAGCCTTAACCAACCCAATACTGTAAATCCCAAGCTGAAGCCTTAAACCTCGACGCTGCGTCATTTCAAGCACGAAGTCCTAAACCTTGAACCCTAAACCTCAAATCCTACACTCCAAACCCACAATCCCAAACACATTAACCCTCAACTGCACGAGGTTTCCGTAAACAGGGGGCCTCAGTTTTTGATCCTCCACCCCAGTACAGACCCTAATATATCAAAAAACAATTGATGAGGACTCCCCAACGGGAGCCCTAACCCTTGGAAACCCCAAACTCTGTAAACTCCTACATAGTCCCAGTTTCCATGTTTCATGTTCTTTGCCATCATAGCCCCATGTAATCCCTTTATTCTGAACCCCATAGAACACTCATGTCCCATAATTGTGGGCCCCCCATATAGACCCTTTAGAGGCCTGCATGTAACCCCGAATATAATCCTAACTTCATGAACATGCCAACCCCCTACTCCCCCCAAAACCTTGAACCCCTAAGCCAAAAACCCCTAATCCCCCAAACCCCAAACCCTCAAAAACCCTTAACCCCCCAACCCTAAACCCTAAACCCTAAAGCGGTAAACCCCAAACGAAAGGGCCTTAAATCCTAAACCCTACACCCTGAATAGTAGCTTCCATTTTCTTTTCCGTTATCCCAATTTAACCGCAATTTAAACCTCATATTACCCAATGGGACCCTAAACCCTAAACCCCCAGAACTCTAAACCCTAAACCCTAAGCCCTAAACCCTAAACTCTCACCACCCCACCCTCCCACCCTCCCCCCCCCAAAAAAAAAGTCAACAACTGGAATTCAGGATGGCCAGCCAGTGGAGCCTCGCGCCTTGCTGCCAATCATACCGTCTGGAGCTGAGACCGTTTTGGGGCTTTAGGGTTTAGGGATTTAGGGATTGAGGATTTAGGGTTTGGGATTGAGGATTTAGAATTTAGGGTTTAGGGATGTAGGGTTTAGGGCTTCAGGGTTTTTGGGTTTGGGGTTTAGGGTCCCATTGGGGTAATATTAGGGGTATATTGGGATAATGGAAAAGAAAATGGAAGCTGCTATTCAGGGTGTAGGGACTTAGGGTTTAGGGCTTAGGAATTAGGGTTTGGGATTGAGGATTTAGGGTTTGGGGTTTAGGGTTTAGGATGTAGGATTTAGGGTTTGAAATTCAGGGTTTGGGGTTTAGGGTGTAGGATTTAGGGTTTGGCGTTTAGGGTTTTGGGTTTAGGATTTAGGGTTTGGGGGGAGGGTTTAAGGCTTAGGATTTGGGGCTTAGGATTTAGGGTTTTGGATCTAAGGTGTTCGGGCCTGCTACAACAGCAGCTTCAACATATTGTAGCGGCATTCCTGATCCAGTATCGCCCCCTTAGACCCTAAACCCTAGACCCTAAACCCTGAATCCTGAAACCCTGAACCCTAAACCCCTAAACCCTAAATCCTAAGCCCCAAAACCCAAAACCCTCAACCCTCTTCCCTACAGCGGTTTAGGGCTTCGGGTTTAGGTTAGGGTTTAGGTTTAGGCTTTGGAGTTTAGGCCTTAAGTTCCTAGATTCTGGTTGTGAGCTACTTGCACCCAGCATGGTAGGAACTTAAAGCCGGAAGTAGACCACAATTGTGGGCTACTGGCTTCGTAGGGAAAACCTTAGACCCCTAACTCCTAAACCCTACACGCTAAACTCTAAACCAGGTAAAAACCCCAAACATGCCGGAGGCTGATCCTCATAGTACATAGCCTCCATCTTCTTTTCCATTATCCCATATAACCCCAATGCACGTGGTTTAGGGTATAGAGTTTTGGGTTTCAGCATTTTCTTTTCTATTATCCCTTGAGAAGCCGGAGGCTGATCCTCATCAATGGCTTCTCCGGCATTGGAACCGGTTGGTCGACACAGGGGCCAAACTTCGACCCCCTCGAGGCGAGATCTCGGAGCTTCCTTTCGAGGTTTAGGGTAAGGGGTTCAGGGTTTGGGAATTCAGGGGCTTAGGGTTTAGGGTTCAGGGTTTAGAGTTTAGGATTCAGATTTTAAGTCTAGGTTTTATAGGTTTAGCGCTTTAGCGCTTAGGGCTTACGACCCCCTCAAGCTGCTCACTTTGAGGGTGTGTCTTGAAATACGGCGTTGGGGTCAGGGATGTGATTTGGATACTGCCCTCACCCAGGAAGAGTTGGATAGTGTTTCTAAGATATCGATATACAGCCTCTAATGCTACATCCATTATAGACTGTTACAGGCTGGGGGCAATTGCCAACCTTTTCTGCTTTGAGGGGGACCCCAAACCCAAAGGGTAATCTATTTGCATCCGGAAGGTCCTCAAGACTTCGGGTTTGGGGCTTAGGTTTTGGGGTTAGGGTTTAGGGTCATGACCCACTATTTAAGAAGCCCCGATATTTTTGGAGCCTTCCCCCCCGCATTTGTTTTGGGCTTCGGGACTTAGGGGCGATGGCTTGGGAGGGTAGAGGTTGTAAGGCAAATCAAAAAAACGCCATACGTGCAACCCTAAACCTCAACCCCTGCCTCATCCTCGATTACCTAAACCCTAAACCCAAACACCTTGATGTAAGATTTTGGGAGCCCAGGGTCTACACGGCTTAGGGTGTAGGATTTGGGGTAAAACTACTAAGGTTGGATGTATACAGATTCCAGATGGCTTTAGGGTTTAGGGTATACGTTTAGGGTTGAGGGGGTTCGGCGGTGTGGGGCTTAGGGACCAAGTTTTTACCTGCTTTTCTCTCAGCACGAGCGCTCACAAGATTTCAGAATTGCACAGGAACCAATGGGACCCCTAAGTTGTGGAAGCCCCCATAAAATTCCCTCCTACAAGACGAAAGTAATTTAAACCCTTTTATTCGGAGACTGTCTTGTCTTGACGCTGGGGGAACCAGGCCATGAAAACTGCTTGAAATCATATTTTTTGTGCTCAGGTTTGTGTTCCTGATAAATAGTCATCCTACTTCGGAAATATAGCTGCTCAAGTACCGGATGCGTAGGCAGGATTACAGCTGGCAGGGATGACTTTTGCAAAAGTTTGGGAATGCCAGGGAAGCTCACACCCACAAACCGTCTACACATACTAGCGTGTCGTATTAGCGTGTCGTTGCGCCGCAACAGGAGGCAAGTCTACCGCCATCATGCTAGGGGTAGGCGGGTCAGAAGGATGTGATGGGTCTTCCCGACAGGGCGATGACCCTACTAGAGTCACTTGCAAAGGGCGGGGCAAGCTACAACGCGCAAGTCATGATCCACTATGGGCTATTAGACCTTAAGGGTACCATAATCTACCCTTAATAGGGTCCTAATGGGGTCATTTTAGGGTCTAATAGCCCTAAACCCTAATCCCTAAACCCTAAACCCTAATCCCTAATCGCCCATAGTGGATCTCCAGAGTCGTGCGTGGTTTCGCAGCCTCAGAGCTGTCCAGCCCTGCGGATTCGGTGACCGTGGAGTTAACTGATGGCATGACGGAGTGACAACGAGTTGGCTGATATGAACTATAGGGTTTAGGGTTTAGGGTAAACTCCTTAAAGTGGGGTTATA